>KK502406.1:2295924-2419987 GCA_000688735.1 Glossina austeni | reverse complement strand
TTTTTTTTGAAAGCACATGGGATGCCTTCAATTTTTAGAAACTATATGTAATGCGCGACTGGCCACTGGAAGGGTTTAAGCCAACTTACCTATATCAAGCACGGGCACTTGCCTTATCCCTGCGGCAACCATCATCGCTTCAGGAAATATGCATTAATTGACCGATACCGGCCATTTTGTTTGCCGCATAGGTAGCCCAGCCCAGGTAGCCATAGTGAGTGTGCTCATGCACACGAATCTTTAAGATTTGAACATAACTTCGAGCACACATTCACTAGACTGCGGCATCTCCCCCCATTCCTTTCTCTCTTTCCTCGCTTCTTTCCAAAACATTATAATACCGCGTTAGACGGGGACATAGGGCCTATCCCCCGAGTAATTGGCCACGTTTAACAGAAGAAGAAAACAATGGTTTTTGTATCAAATTCTATTTACACATTTTCCCTAACGTAGACCAGGTGGGTACAAATGAAACTGAAATTTTTGCATAGAAGGCGATGAAAAATATTTTATTCGAAGTATTCCCGGTCGCAAGCCGTACACTTTTGCCGTCTCAACACAACTTTTGCTCGTCGTCGTTTTCGACTATGTACTTGCGGTGTGAGGCGCGCTGCTCAGCAAGTGTGTATTCCATCGAAGCGGCCAAGTTGTACTCGGTAGCACTCCAGTTTTGCACAACAATCTTGATTCCATTCCGTAAGTTGGCGATGTCAGATACGCACAATCACACGGTTAAATTATGGTAAGTTTTAAATCGCTTTGCGATCGCACTTTATGTCATATTCACTTTCTTATACCCGTTCTTATACCCATCACCGAAGGATGAGGGATGTGTTAATTTTGTCAAAATGTTTGCATCATCCAGAGGTAAGCTTCAGAGAAACCGCAAAGCACATCTGTTCTTGTTCAGTCCGTCCGCGGAGTGGGTGTTGTAGACATGCTCTTGGCCGCAAAAATGAAGTCATTGAGCTCAAATTTGGGAGGAACATTGGAAGCTTTCGCATGCACGTTGGTGTGGAAAATGGGCCAATTCGGCCAAAGCACACGACTACAGTACTACGTCAAATGAGAACACCTCTGCTTTTCAAAAGGAATAAAAAGTTGGGTTTTTTCCCTCTACTCATAAACTACAGCAAACAAATTTATAAAAATCTGAACGTGTATTCTGTGGGTGTTGTTGTAGTGACTGTACGAAATATTATAGCGAATGAAAATTTAATTTTTTTTAATTTTCTCAAAATCTTGAAAAAGCGCAGAAGTTAGCTTCAAAAACTACGAACGAGACACGAAGATATCACCCACAAATTTGCGCAGAAGAATTCGAAAGTGACTTAAACTTTTCTCCTAAGGACACGCCTGCAACGCCCACACGTCTATGTGACAAAAACTTTTATTTTGAATAAAAGTGTCGTATACCAGTTCTTCCGTGTAACCATTGTGAGCGTTGGTTGCCCCATTATTTTTGATCAACAACGGAGCGCATTTGAGATCCCTAGGGCAAAGCCCACTGTTAACCTCAAAAGATGTTTATACTTAAAATGCAATGATAAACAATTAATTATTGTAACCTAAAAAGGTTATAAAGGTTGCTATAACAAAACACCCGGACTATGTGGGCGCTAAAGAAGAAGATCCAATATAAAAACTTAGTAGTAAGTGATCTGGGTCCTATAGCGTCTGTTCACATGCGCCGAACTCGTACAACACGGCGGAAAAGTTGTGGTCGTGCTCGTATAACACGACATGCTTTGGAAAATTCTTACACATTTCTCTCTGTTTCTCTTATAAAGAAAAAAGAACGCATTGAATAATAATTCAATGGCCACAGAACTTGCCGTCACGTGGTACCTTAAGCCTGATTGTTAAAGAATGTTATTTTAATTACTTTCGGCTGTGAATGGCTCTTGTATTTACACGACACGGAAAGTCATCGTCTGTTACAGAGGCTCAAGACTTAACACAGGTCTGCGAGTTGTTGAGGCAGCCGTGGAAGCAGCAGTGTGGTTGAGCGCCTGGGTTTGCTGGGTTTATACTTCTTCTTGCACTCTTAAGACGCATGAGTGAAATGCCGGATGGCAGCTTAGCATGTGTCGAGTAATGCCGACAGAGCGAAGGAATTGTAATTCGAGCTATGAGTACCACGGGTGCCAGTCTGCCTAGCTCGATAAGTCGCATCCACAAAAAACGGCTGTACATACATTACAATAGGTATGGAAAGTCCTTGACCGTGTTCCTGACTACTACGACTACTGAACACAGCCATTTGACTGCTGGTGTCTGTGGTTACCCCAAATCGAATATCGCGGATGCGTTAAATAACTAAAGCTATTTGATAGGCATCGCCTTGCCCAGAGAGGCATATTTGGACTTTGCTATACGCTCTCTAAAATTGATGCAGGATTGTCTTGCCAACTGGCGGGTACAAGTGATCGCTTATGTGTAGCTTAAAAACCAATGCTTTTCCTCTGACTAAGGCAAAGACTATCCGCACTTTAATCTCTAATCTAATTTTTACTTAGGCTTACTTACAAAATGGAAGGTAAGAGAGCTAAAGAAGAAGAAACTTTAGATATTTCTTTCTATTGTCTCTTTGTTTCATATGAAAGATTTTTCGCTTGGAAAAGTGGAAAAGTACAGTTTCGCTGTTTTGAAGACAACGAATTGTTTACCGTTAAGTCATGAGTTGATATTTTACGTGTACCGTGCTTACCTTCGGATGATAATCGAATCTGAAAGTCACTGTTACTTATATTAATCAGTTTGCTGAGCCAAAGATTTTAAAACTAGAGAAGTGTAGCGAAAGTTTTATTGGAAATTATTGGAATCAGTGAGTGAATGAAACTGTGAGTGGAAGGTGGAAATATCGGTCAATTTAACTGTTTTAACGTTCCTTGTATACCTTCCTTCCCCTTCCTTTCCTTTCCTTCCTTTGTTATGTGTGCTCGACATAGTTTTGGATATCATCAATATTATTAGTTCTATCCTATGCCCTACCCTACCCTTACCCTAAAACTTAGGATTATTACGCTCATCAGCAAATAGTTGCGGCAAATGTTAATTCGATCATGGCATTGGTTTTAGTGTCCTCTTTAATTGCACTTATCCGAAGTCTTTTTGATGTAGGTTTGCTCCCATTCCATTCGTCTGTCCATCCTTCGGAAAATCGCAGTTTTGCAATGTCGTTTAGAAAGGAAAAATTTTGTTTTTTATTTTGCTTCTACTGCAGTCCCGCCAAGTTTAAAGCACAAGTGAATTAGTTCATGGTTCATAGTTCAAGCTGGCCATTGGTTCGAGAGTCTGCGACATAAGCTCTCGCTAATACTGTTACTTATGCATTCGGAGGTCATGTGTTTCTTGTCCATAGCGTTCGTATTGCTTTTATTATCGTTCTTTGTGTGCGTGTGTGTGTGCGTGTGGTTGTATATGTAAGTGCGTGCGTGCGTTTTGTAGTTTTAAAGTGTATTTAAGAAGAAATACGTAAAGTTCGGTCTAAGCCGAATACAATATTTTTTGTTCTTGACTGAAAGCGTCTAACGTCATCATCTGTTTAAAAAATGGCAAATGCGTGAGAGCAGGGACTGGTTTACTGGTTGGTTGTCTGAGTCTGAGAAATCGAAAGTGTTTAACGACACAGAAAAAGTTGAATTAAAAATAATGGAGAAATGGAAAAATGGCTGCAGGAAATTACTTTCGTGTGTCTTTTGAATAGAAGTAAAAATATGATGAGCGCCGGTACGTAAATATTCACAATCCTCTCTTCCCACCTTATAACGTCTTCGCGTAAATATAATGTAAGGGGCAAAAAGAGAAAACAAAGCAGAAATGTGGATAACACAGCACGAAGTGATGCTAATGCTGCAGAAGTTAACTACAGATGTGAGTAGAAATTATTTTCTTTATGAAAACATTAGTTAAAAGCATTTCTTTTTTGTTTTTTTGTTTTTTTGTTTTTTTGTTTTTTTGTTTTTTTGTTTTTTGTTTTTTTTGTTTTTAATATTTAAAGCTTAAAGATTTATTATAAATCTTTGCAAAGATAATATTATCGTAAAGTAAACGAAATAAACGAAACTTGAAGCTCGCATAATTCATGATTTCTGGTCACAGTAACAGTAAAACATCAACTTTATGTTTTCGTGCAACATTAACATAATCTCCATCAATGAGGGAGAAAACGTTCCAGTTTCATCTTTCTGCTCGCTGCTCGCTCCTCCCAGCAATAATCATTATTGGTATTATTTGTCGTGATGGAGAGAGAATACAATAACAAAACTATTGTTGATTATCTTTCTCATAAGTTGCACGACGCTAAGCTAAAAAGGTCTTCAACGGAGCATGAATTGTGAAATGTTTGCTAATAATCATTACAAAGGCGACAATTGGCTCGGAAAGTTCCAGGAAACGTAATCTTTGCTATCGTACGGTTGATTTCTTTTTTTAACTGTAACCATGAATTTCTTTCATAAGCGTATTATGTTTATAGGAAAACTGATTGGTGTTTCTTTGTTATAACAACAGGATTTTTATTTTATGAATGTTCTTATGGATGCTTTTTATTACTACTGCGTATTCATTGGGGTGATAAAAGTTACTAATCTTCGCATCCTCTAACACATGCAATAGGGAGGGGGGGTGATGAGGGGAAATCCAATAAAATTACAAATTAATACTTGATCTAGCTTCGTTTAATGAGGAAAGTTTTGTATTTGTAACAGGCAGGCATGCGAAGTGTTCGCAAACGTTTCCAATCTCCCCATATAATGTTACGTGAAAAGATGTCGGGATGTGTTACGAGCTAATGGCTGGCTGACGGGTTAGCTCGCCCGCTTACCTTTCAAATTCGCTATAATGTTTATAGGCGGTCAAATACACTGCTCTACGCCAGCCTATATGGATTTTCCTGCACAGTAAGACGCTTACCCTACTAATCGCTACGGTGCTTATGCAATTATCTCAGACTTGCATTTATTGCAGCAGGGGCTATAGCTCCTATATATTTAAATAAACAACAATCACATCCCTATGTTAATGCAATCTTGCTTGTGGCCCGTTTACCTACGTTTACATCAGTTTTGTCGTCCAACCACTGGCGGGTTCTGAAAAACGGCTCGTATGTCGACCCAGGCGGTTCAAATCGCTTACGATGTTATGTGTTTGAGGGATCCACAGTTCCATAATGTCTGTTATTCTTATTTTATTAACGATGAAGCGAGATAGAACCATATCTGTATCTCTTTCACATTCATTCTGTTGCCAGGTTCAGTTTAGAATGGCGAGCCCCTTCGATGACATTAAGTAATGCATTCAGCCTTTTATGCGACAGTGGGAATTATTTGTAAATTCTCTCTAGAATCGAGTGAGAGTTGAAGCGACGAGCTGTCGTTACTTTATAGACTCTTTAGACAACTGACGAAGAGGAAAATCTCCGTTGCAACTGGCGTTGATGACGCCTTTATGGCAGTAACACCAGCCACCTGTTTGCCAGCACGATCTCAAGTCACAACTCATCAGCTATTTCGGCGTTCTTCTAAGCGCCTGCGTAACAAAATTTTGTGAATCGTGAAAAACGAAGAAAAAATAAATAATAAAAGGAATTATTGATTGTTCAGAATTATTGGATCCAGATTTCATATATAAGAAAGAAGTTACACTTCCGGCCGCCTTTACAGTTTCCCACATTAAATAACATACGATATGCGTTCAGCTACAAGCAAACAAGAGAATATGTAGCAACACCGGAACTAATCGGCTACTAATTAATGAGCACAAAAGGCGGTAAACTCTGTTTTTCTGCTCTGGTTAACTAGATTTCAACATGACGAACTTTTAAGTTTGTGCGAGCGAATGCAACACGGCCACCGTTCTGAGCCGACTTAAACTCGTTTGTCTGTCTCCCTGTCTGATGGTTGTTCATGTATTTTTTTGTTCAGCCTATAAGACGCAGTTTTTGAAATATCTTGACAAAGTTTGGTATACAAACGTGGTATGGCACGGGGAAGAATCCTATTGAAAACGCATTGGATCGCATCAGTTTAGCGTTCACCTCCCGCTGCTCTTTTTGAGAAAGTCGTTGTAAGGAAAAATAAGGCAACTTTTTAAATGCCTCGACTTATTAAATAGATGTGAAAAATTTGGGTCGAATGGATCGATTTAGTTGGATATAGAACCCTTGTATAATTATTCCTATGAGAGATAAGCCATTTTATGGGAAAAAGGTCTACTACTACTACTACTACACAATGAGAATTGATCCATAACAGTAGTTCGACATTAAAATTAATTACAGCAAATTTGGATAATCCGTGCATCTGTTCTTTATATTCTAGTCCATAGGAGAGTTCACATTTAATAGAAAACCTAAGTAAATCCAATTTTTACAAAGTCGGGCGCCATTGGGCGCTACTCCTGCAAATTGTATATGGGAGCATAGATATGATAAAAATATGAGATGTGAAGACTAATGGGATTTTTAACAATAGAAGTGAATCTCCTAAACATGAATCGCGTCTGTTCAGCTTCTCTTCCATGAAATAGTTTTCGTCAGAGCTATGCTTTTACATAGAAACACGGTATAGTGTGTAGTGTGCTATCGCGAAAATGAACGCGTGAATGTATCAGTTGAAGCGCTGTAGGGTATGCAATGGTTGATCTTGCCTTTGTCTTGACTTTTTTGTCTAATCCTCTCTGAAATCACTCTTGTACTCTTGGTAAACACACTATAAGTTGACTCGAAAGGTTCCCAATATTATCGCAAATGCTAACGTTGGCCGAGATATTATCTGACACTAATTTGTTCAGCAAGACTGCAAACAGCATTAATATGTCTGCTTAATAAATTCAACAACTTCCAAGATAAAGATGCTGAACATGTATTTCATTTAGAGCATGCGAATGAAAAGGGAATAAACATTTTGTGCACCTGTTTATTATATTCGTACGAATGTCTCTTAAGCTTGTTTCGTTGTTTAAAACATTACAAATTTTTATATACATTTGTGTGTTACGTAATAGGGTAGATGAGAAGTTAATGAACTACGGACAGACAATTAATACGATGAAGGGAAAGAAAAGTGAATTTTCATCTATGATTTAAGACGATTATGTTAATGCATTTGAAACAATAAAGTTTTATGTTCGTAGCCCTACACGGCTCAGGTGACTGTGGAACACTCTTAAGTACATTGAAAATTTGCATAGTTTTTTTTTTTTATTTTTTTTTTTTTTTGGATAAGGGGAAATTTTATTATGTAGCAACAATCAGTGCAGGGAGAGTAATTTAGACGTTACGCTAGGCCACAGCTTACGACAATTGGGTGTCGAGATTCATATTAGCTACCTCTAGCTATCTCTTTATAAATTTGTAAACGTTGTTCGCATTCATTAAATTGATGAAAAGCAGCCTAATTGTCTGAATGAGCCAATTTTATGCACATGCTAAAGGTGTCCGTGGAACTCCTTATAATTTTAAGGCATGAGCGGAAACTCCTAGAATGGCTTTGGCCTCTGGATTGAACTGTGGCTTTGGCAGTCGAAACTGCTTTAAGCTTTGCACACCAGTAAAACTTAATCCACGTAGAGTACATAACATGGCTTCTTGGGTATTTGAATGAATCGTGTTCCGTGACAAAAAAAAAAACCGTTTAGGCGAACTGTGGCTTTTTCTGCTTATTTCGGAAAAAACTGCTGCTCGGTTGTGACAGGTCAGGCAAACGGGATCAGCTGTATTACCCAAACTGGAAACTGCAAGAAACCATAACGCAGACCAGGCGGAAATGTCGGTAAAGCAGTATATCGATGATGGCCTCTATTCTGCGCGAGAGAAGGGGGCAGATGATTGTCAGGCGGGTATGGTGTCTTCTGACGGAAACGACACTCTCACAGGTGGGACGAAAACCAGGCGCAATATGTGAAAAATCAGGAAACCTGGATTTCGTAGTATGATGCGATATAAGGATAAAACTTGCGCAGGGCTCCTTAGTAGCACGTCGCAGCTTCCCGCTGTCACCGTCACATATTACTCCCGCCCTGGTAAACTCTGGTTATAATGGACGACCTATTGCCTGCACGAACAGGGCTTTCATTTCTATGGCGATAAGCAAAAAGTGGGCCCTCTTGTAAATAGCCTCGAACACCTTGTTGTCCTTATGGCACGCAATTCGTATTCTACCGACAAGCCGGAAGGAGCATCGGGACAGTGCTGTGAAAGATGTGCGTCGTTGCTTCCCTTTTCCCATCATATACATACAATATTATGGAATAAGGGCCAGGGACTCTTCCTTCTAATTGTTGTGCTTAACATGCGTTATTCTGCAACTTTGTTTACATATCAAGAAACGTCGAAAGCGTTTGTGGCCCTAGTTCGCTTCATTGTTAATCTAAGATCATATTATTTAGTGCTGATGAGGAGCAGCAGTGCGTCTCTTTTTTTTGTCGTAAAGTTCATTATAAAAAAAAAAAGAAACAAACAAACTTTGGCTGCGTACGTGCACGTATTTGTCGGTTTATCTTTCACTGCCGTGTTAGCTCGCTTGAATGACTTGTGCTTGTTCAAGTCTGCAACATAAAAACAGAAGAAAAGACGATTTTTTAATTTAAGCGTTTTACTGAAGCTCTTGATTGCCGATTAAGCGAATGAATTTCGTAAGCCTAACGCTGTACGTAATTAGGTTCATCTTATCGAAATTGTATTTTATCTCAATTTCTTTAAATTAAATTTAAATACAAAGAGTTGTGAATCTAGATCTTCTTTACTCTATGTATCTATACATATACATATACATATATATATATATGTGCATGCATTCATATGCATGTTGCTTTCAGCCAACATCATCGCAGAAGAAGTACGCCTGCCTTCCAGTATGCTTTTGAAGTTTAATTCTCGCAACGTACATTCATTTAAAGTCTAAGACTAAACTCACATTCGTAATATCGTCTTTATTGTCCCCCTTTTCTCCAAATTATTTTCATATATCCTTAACACGCCAACGATAAAAACCAGCCAGTGGTGGTCGGAAACTGTGAACAGAATTCTTAACATACTTGAATGTTTACGATGGTACATAATAGTAGAAATCACGACACGTGCTGGTGTTGTTCGCCTATTGGAATGTGTTTGTGTGTATTTGCTTGCTTGCCTTGTGGAGGTAGTGTCAAGTGCCTTAGTGTCTGTTGTGTTGTTCATTTTAATTACAAACCATAAATCATTAACATAAATATTCGCAATAGAAATAATGGCCGTAAGACCGCCTGTAAGTGTCGTCAGTTAAAGAAACTGTTTCTGTTTTCCTTTTTCCTTTTTCCTTTTTTCTTTTTTTCTTTTTTTTTTTTTTTTTCAAGTTACCGCCCATTGTTATCTTTAGCAGGAATATATTATAAATTTTCACAAAATGAAAGTAATTGAATTGTTATAAACTTTTAATGTCCGCCGATGGCCGTCGATATGTCGATATGACACTTCTGTCAACCCGTTTGCGACATCCAATAACAGTCATCGAAGTCAACATTATATATATATATATATGTATATATATGTATTTTGAACGCTGTCATGCACATGTTGTTTGTTCACTTTCGCTTTCACTTCAACACGTTGTTGTTTTCGAGTACTGTGTAAAGGTGAAGCTTCGGGCGAACCAAAACCGATTTCTTCATGCGATTTGCATCAATGGATGAGACACGAGCTCGCCATTACACTTCCAAGTTCGGTCGGCAGTCAGGCGAGTGAACGACAATCGACGAAAGCTATTCAAAGCGANCGGTCGGCAGTCAGGCGAGTGAACGACAATCGACGAAAGCTATTCAAAGCGACCAAAAACGCAAAAGTCGGTTGGGATCGTGATGGTGCCCGTATTTCAGACCGCTCATGATAGAATATTCATCGACTGTGTCGGAGGGATACAAACGCTCAATAGTGCGTTTGAACGAAGAACTTGCAAAAAAGCGGCTCCAAAATGAAAAGCAAGGGAATACTCTTACGCCACAACTTGATCCCAACAATTGCTTCCAATGGAAAGGTGATGGTCAAAAAGTGAAACGTACTTTGAAGAATATTTACGCAAGGGTAGAGAAAAGTTAGCGAAGGACGTTATGTCCCGGAGTAAAATTGAATTTTTCGTAAAAGTTCATGTTTCGTTGAGAATCCTACGAACTTATCGCGCGAAGTATTACAATGCATATGCACTCCTAGTACTCTTAAGTACACAAAAATGCAGGTGGAGTTGCTGGGATTTTGAAGTTCAGCCCCCTTGATCCATTTTTATGGACTACGCTCTAAAGTAAATGTAGTTTTTTTTTTAAATTTGGAAGTAGTGTCAGCTGTGGTAATACGACAATATCGTGTTGAAGTCACGTGCCTCGGCTTAATTGGATGAGAGTCTTTCTATTAGATATTTGGATAATAAAAATAGTGTGATGGAGTTGTCATCAGTTATTTCTGGCACCGGTCGAAGTACAAGTTGACGTAGTCTCCGATAAACGAGAAACCCAAGCTATTCTTCTCGAATACTCGCTATGCCTACGACCAAAGAAAGCGCTACCGCGGTTGAGCTTTGAATCCGCCACCACTTGTGTTACCTGATATATTAATTTTGTGTGAATGTTTGTTACACCCAGAAGAACTTAGGATTGGCCCATCTTTCATTAGGTCAATCGATCTGTCGTCAACGGGTAAATCGCAATTTTGGAGATATTTGGGCGAAATTTATTGTACAATGACGTGTTGTTCTACATCACATTCAACGGTCGCGCCTATAGTCGAACATAAACTAAACTGTGGTCCTCTGCTTTCTGGCTTTTCAACTAATTATTCATACGTTACAATAGGCATACGACTTCACGACAATACAATCACTCGCACTCGCTTAATATTATGAAGTGTGAAAGTTTAGTTCTTTTTTTTTTTTCAA
The DNA here is from genome assembly GCA_000688735.1 of Glossina austeni. Taxonomy (NCBI): domain Eukaryota; kingdom Metazoa; phylum Arthropoda; class Insecta; order Diptera; family Glossinidae; genus Glossina; species Glossina austeni. Next base: position 2,409,083 of record KK502406.1, on the reverse strand, counting down.
TTTTTTTTAGGACAAACGGTGATGGGTAGAAAAGATTCGGCACCGCTGAAATAATTTTCTTCTTTATTCTTTACTTGTGACTTCTTTGTATTTATGGACGGTTGCTAAGATGTTAGTTAAAGAATGACAATTAGAAAAAGGGCGACAACAGTTCTCTTATTGAATATAAAGGAAGGAATAAAAAAAAAAATTGAAGAGAAGAGAAGAGAAGATATTTATTCGATGCTATTGCACAAATGTGGTCCGAATGGTTTCGAAAGTTCGAGAAAGTACAAAGTTCTTGTGTAGCCTATAAAAATATAGTTTCGAAAGATTATTTATTAATAATCGATAGCGAGAATATTTTCATATGTGTTAACGAAAAACAAGAACACATAACACATATGCATCCGAACACTGTGCAAATTAAGTCCACTCCTCATGAGTACATGAAAAGTGGCTGCTCTAGCAAACGGAATGAATATACCAATCGAGGCAAGCTACAAGAAGAAAGCTTTCTACGACATCGCTATCCAAGCGGGAAGTGTTAGTTTGGATCTATGTCAAATAGCTATGCATTTTAAGAGATGTCTGAAGAACCAAGCCGCAGACGACGGCGTCCCGGGCGTCACGGGAATATCATCAAGCACCCAGCTGAGGGCGGGTTTCGCGCGAACGTTCTTCCTCCGACTATTACCGACGTGGAGACTATATCAACATCACGTAACTTTCCCGGCCCAAGTGGTGCGGAGACGTATGCGGGGGGTTTGCTTTACGAATCTCGCGCAGTTCTAAGAGGCTACTTAGGAAACGATTCTTGTATCCAAGAATGGACAACAGTGAAGAACCTCGGTACAATTGGCATGGAACATTTGGACTGACCTCAACTACTCACATTGATAGTTCGAAGAGCTACGGAGAGGCTAAAGCTGCAGCTTACACTGTTGCATAATTATTATGATTCTCTGGTTAAGATTTATCTACGAGAACATGGTACGAACTGGCGGCCTGGTTATCAAATTTTGGTGCGCCAACACGAATGGCACATATTACTATACGCCGGTATCGGTCATTTCGGAGTTTCGCGCACGCAAACACTCTATGACATATTGCAACGTTGAACCGACGCAGCACGCGATTATCAAGAAGATTCTTGGCGACAAATAGTGATTGCGGACCACAATAATGGAACTTATTCTGTAAGTGGTGTGGAGTTTTCAAAAAGCCCTAAGAGAGCATTCAGTTGTTAACTTGTTCCTGTCTTCTGTCCTTCATTGTTTTATAGAAACTACAATTCGCGAACACGCTGTTAAGCTGTCCTCCATAACGGGAGGTGAAAGTGAGATAATTATTTTCGATCATTGATTCGCCTGACCGGTTAAATTAACATCACGCGTTCTAACGAAGGAAACGAAGCCGGCGTTCACATACTTAAACGCTAAAATAGGCTTTCGCATAGAGAGTTTGTAGAGGTAATAGACCGCATCGTAGATCCTTAACGTGTTATATTTAAAAGCCAAATCAAATTAGCGTTTGATGCCGACAACACCGACTGCAGGCGCTTATTCTTTAACAAAGTGTTCTTTACTATGCCTCCTCACGATTTGGAACGGTGGTGGTGTCTCATTTACCATATAAATCCAATGTCTAAACCCCACTACATATAAGAATGCTTTTGAAAGGTAAGCCTCTATATGGCAACAGAGTCGAATATTTAGTACTCTATAACGGATAAAAAGATCTTTGACAAGGAAATTCATTTCGTTTAAATCGGACTCGTTTTCAGCTTTCTCCATATAAGGGTCCTCCATAAGAAGTACGCCTTTATGCGGAAGCAAGCTCCCATTTTGGCTATTTTATCGCGAAAGTAATGAAAAATTGAATTCCGTAAAGTGGTATAAGGTACTTAAGGGTCGGTCTTGCCCAACTGTATCGTTTTCCGACTTTCTCAATGCATTATTAACTGTTCGCAGCTTGTAGAATAATTAGGCCCGAGTATACTATGCATCTTGAGATCGACCGAACAACTATTCTTTGAGCAACTTTCGCAAGTTGTTATCACGTTCACGTTCACGTTCCCGTTCTTAATATTAGATACGTGTGGCTGCCGCTCAAGCTATTCCTATGAAGACGAGATTTTTACAGAAGATCGACGAAAAAAAAAAATTCATTTTCGCGTATCTGTGTTTGCTTGGTATCGGCAAGTGCTACTAAACAACTTAACAGATTGCTGAGGAATAGTGCAGTAAATAGATCCGACGCTACTTACCTTCAACAATACTTCCCTTATGTAACACTTTAGCGGCAGTGGATTCCTCTAACGACGTTTCCCTTTCGAAAAAAACAAAACCTTACATCTGCATATCTATGTTTTATCCTTTACTTTACACACGAGTCAACATTATATTTATTTGTACACAAATCGGGGGATAGCAATAGCGGAAATTACTTTAATAGAAATGGGATACACGCTTCCGGCGAAGGAAATGAATGCAAAGAATAATAAAAAAAGGTGAAAAAACAAAAAACAAAAAACAAAAGAGAAAACAACTTTAATAAGAGCAGGTGATACATACATTCCTTATTAAATTTTCCAATCGAAAATTATGCAAATGTGTATACATTTCGTCCGCTTAAACTCTTCAACGTAGAACATTTAATGCAAGAAAAAAGCAGCAACAAATATTCTCGTAACTCATAAATGTCACTAGAGTTTAGAACCGTAAAATATATTGAATTTTTAATAAACCAGAATATATTTTTTTATTTATATTTACCAAGGAGAAAGGGAAAGGGAACGGGAACGGGAACGGGAACGAGAACGAGAATGTCTCAGCTGTAAAGTTTTGTGGCTGTAAATTGCTTGAAAGTATCTCGGCATGTTTAAGCAAAAATTTTAACAACATTTAACACTTAACTGAAAGTAAATAAACTCGAAGCAAGGGAGGCGGGGGATTACGTGCAGCTCTTAAATAAAGGAGACAAGTGGGAAAGGAAGCTACAATATATATATAAATTTACAGAAAATCTTCGAACTTTTTAAGCGCTCAAATGAATGTTTTATGACAATTTTATTTTACACACGAATTGTTTCACTCGACTAACTGTAAATGTATTCGCACGAAGAGTGTCCTAAAAAGGATCCCGCAAAATATTCATGCCGGCTTTCGGATTGCTTTCTATTAGCGATCGCATGTTACTGACTTTTCAGTTTTTTTTTTTATACCCTACACGACATCTATTACAAGCTATATTAAGTTTTTGCAGACGTATGTAACCCAAGAAAGGCTTAAGATAGACCCCTCGTTTGTTCAATCTATCGGTTCAGGACCACTTTCCAAATCTGTCCGTCTGTCCATGTAGTTTTGTGCTCGACCTACAGGTCGCTGCGCGCTTTGACTCAAGGGCAAACCCGACTTGAGATGCTTTGGAGAGGTCCTCTTCGTCGGCCGCTCTACACATAATGCCTTTTTTTTGAACGTTCGTTGAAAAAAACTGCAATGTTCAACATTTCTCGACAAAAGTCGACGATTAATAGTTTTCCGACATTCCAACTTGGTATGGAAAATTTGTTTCGGTTGACGCTATTTTTCGAACCAGCCAGATTTTATTTTGCGATTTTTAGAAGAAGTGCTTACAAAGAAACTATTTTTAACGCCGCTTCTTTCCCACCTCTCCCTCCGAAACTCGCGATTCAATTGTCCTCGCTCGGAGCAAAGCCCCTGCTTATAATACTAGATTTTATTTGGATATTTCTGTTAATTCTCGCTGGCGAATAAAAGATTGAAAATCTCCCTTTGATTCCATTAGTTTCTTAACATTTTAGGCAATTTCGCTTAGTGTAGAAACAGGGTACTACAACAGGGAAGAGGGAAACAGGGTATAGTAACACTATCGTGGTATAAAATGCTTGGAAACGTCGAAAAGCATTTTGAATATTAAGATGATGCTACCTTATGTCTGGAATCGTTAGGTGGTCCTTATTCGTTCTTAGAGACTTTTCCGCGTATGTTATTGCTTCTGCTATGGAACCGTTATGTTTGAATTTTAGAGACTTCAGTTCAAGAGTGATTTGTAGTTATGATGGTTCATTAGGTGCTCACATCTATATATATGATATATCTGGAAAGAATACGTATATGTTGCTGCTCATCTTGGAACCTGCTTTAAAGTCTAAGTCGAAAGTAAGTGAACGTTAGTTTAAAAACTTACAAAAGAATGGATCTTAATATACCCTCTCTCAGACGCCGAGACATGAATGATGCTTAATGTGGTAACATGGTTGTGCCACTCTGTACCACTTATGACATAGGGTATATCATTAACATTGTACGGGTGTTTGTAATACCTAGGAAAAATTAAGATAGACTCTGCTTTTATTACACCGATTAACTCATCAGGATCATTCCCCGAATTAATCCAAGTTTGTTTGTCTGACTGTCCTACAACTCTTGTGTTTAGCCTGCAGGTCGCATTTTTTGAGATTGATGAAATTTGGTGCATCAACGTGTTAGTGAGTACCCAAGGTCGAATGCTATTGAAAATGATTCTAATCGCACCGTTTCTTCGACCACTTCCCGCGTAATGCTTTGCTTTGAAAAGTCGTTGTATTAGGCGAAGTGATGGGTAGGGTGTTTTATATTTCTACATATTTTTAGTTAAGTAGAGGATTTGATTAAAAATGTGATTGAATAGATAGTAAAGCGAAAAATCAAAGAGGATTTCATAACCCAGCGTTCCTTTCTACGCTTCGAGCACTTGTCGTCACTTCGCATCCATTAAAGAATGCGTGCTCTTCCGACTCATAACTTTCCCTTAATCGTTAACTTAAAAGGAAATTAATTATAAGCATACCCACGCATATATTATTGACACGCACAATCACACTCACACTCACAAATATATATAAATCTATGTAAGACTCCGCGTGTGTCAAGTGCGTGTTTATATCCTAGATTACGTTTAATTGCTTTAATTGTCGTTTAGTCACTAAGTTTTGTGATTTACTTAAGGGTAATGCTTTGTTTAACACAAATTTCCTTTATGGTAATTTCATGCGCTCTTCAATTGTTGTTCAATATGTCGGCGGAAATCTATTGAAAAAGTTTAAATATTTTTACGCGTAGTAACGATTTAGTCAAAAGATGTTTCCGAAATGAGCAAAGTGAAGACATTGCAAACAGCAAAGTGAAGACATTGCAAACAGCAAAGTGAAGACATTGATTCCCTGCAGAGGAAAGACTACTTTCTTGCCAACCTCATAGCAGCATTTATTATACTAAACCGCTTAAAAAACAGCTGCTGTAGCGTCGATAGTTTAAATTTAAAAGATTTGATATATGGGACAAAACCTAAATTTGTAAAAGTGATTCCTCCCGTGACTAGTTTCGTGTAATGGTTTTTAGAACTCTTTGGATCGATTAAATCATATTTTAATTGGACTGAGTAGAGAGGTAAGCAGCCTTACTTAAGTGACATATTGGTACCTTACCTTAAAAGGCAAGAGCCAGTGCAAGCACTTTGGATTATACTTTTGCCTACATACTTATATATATACTGTCCGCTTAATTTTATCACGTATTCGCAAAAATTATTATCCTTTAAATGGCGGTTACACACACATGTGAATAATTATGGAGTTACGCAAAATGTTTACCTTAACGAACTTTGGTTATATTGCTGTAATAAATTTCATTGCTGTACCTATCGATAAAGGTAAACTAATACTCTTATTGTGCTTGTTACGTTGATGAATATGCGGCGAAACTTGTGCGAAGTATCGATACATTCCGCTACCGCTTGCACTACGGCGTGCATTTCAAAAACGTTGTTATGATTATTGTGTGCACAATTCATACCGGGACCTGAAAAGTCTATTGTCCGTCTTGCCCATGTGTCTAGCCCTCCAGTTTTTAGGATTCTTATGAAGTTCGACACCTTCTTTGGTTCGCAACTGACGTTCGCGAAACAGTTGCTGTGTGATTCTGCAAATGATCGCGTCTTCACCTAGGATACGATATGCCGTTTCATTCGTCCCTTTGCGGAGTCGGCTTGAATACCAGAGGGCCAGAGATACCTATGTTTTTCAAATGATAGCTGAGGGAATCACGGTCCTTACGACCCTTACGACGGAGTCTTAAATCTAAATTAATCTCCACCTGTTAGTCCAAAAATTGAATTCCCATTTTTTAGATTGGGATTTTAAATCGATTTGGTCGGGTTCGTGTGTCTGTGCAAGCACGTGCTTACTGTTGAGTTTTTGAAAATCGCGAAACCCTCAAACTTGTCGCATCCTATGGGAGGTCTTGAATAATCGTCATCTTAGACACCTTCAACGTTTTGTGTTAAATAGTCGGCCGAAATCGCGTTTGCAACTAACAGCAACACTTGGGCATGTTCATCCGTCTGTCCATTCTCGAAGTTCTATTATAAGCACGACTAACGTCACCTTTTTATTGCGCATTGAGAATGCGTTCACGACAAAATCCATTCGCAGTCTCGCGTTGATCAAGACTATTGCCAATTGTTTGTATTGTGCGTCAGTGTGTACTACAAAGATTTTTGAATAGAATGGAAATGAAAATTCTTTTATTTTCACAAAGTTCCGTATCGTTTTACTGTTAACAACTGACTTCCAAGGGCATGTGAGCTGCGGAGCACTCAAGCTTCGCATATTACCGGTCTCTCCGTTAATCCCTCTTTTGAAAAAAACTAGTCAGCGATACAAGGCGAACGAAATAAAAGTCCAAACTGAAAAAACAAAATCAAAAAAAAAAAAACGAAAATGAAAATGAGAGCAGGAGGCTCGACATTTACAATGCGAAATTGCAATTTAAATTGCCAGCTGCGACAACAATTGATTTATCATTTTTTGTTGTTGTTTTTATGTCTTTGGTCTCCGCAATTATAAACCAATTCATGGGCAAGAGGCGAATATTGATTTCGTGTGTGTATGAATTTTGAAACGAGTGCAGTTTGTGCTCTTTGTCCTGCGCTGCGTAAGTCGCACTTAATCATATCTAAGAGATGGTTTGCAGTGGGTGCTTGTGAAAGTAGAGGGATTCTTTAAAGAAGAAGAATTGTGCTGCGATTCGAACAATGGATAGGTGCGTTAGTTTATCATTTGCTTTTGTTTATCTAATAACATAAAAGACGCTCGGAGTTAAAATTCTAACTAGCATAGCATAGTTTGTCCGATGCCCACTTCACTTGTTATTCACTTAATTGAGAGTAAACATGATTTCGAGATCATTCAAAGATTTTATAGATTTGAAGCCAAATTCCGAATCTCCGAGAGCAGACTTTTTTAATGTTTTATATCATGCGAGAACTAATTCTCAAGAAGTGCACTTGAATTGGTTCTCTTTGATTGCTTATTGCAACAACATGCGTACATAAATACATAAATACATGCATATATACGAAAGTGTATCGCTGTTGTTATCACTGTTCGCACATCTATGCAACCACTGTATATATGCGTATATATTTGGATTAAATTTCTTCTTCTTCTTCTTCTTCTTCTTTTTCTCTTTTTCACTCGCCAACATCAGCTCTCAGATATTTGTCTCGTCATTCGAATTCTCCGCTTTGCCGGTCGGTTGTATATCTCGATGTTCTTTGCTAGAGCAGCAGTCGCCGCCAAGAGTATTAACCATATTTCCATTAAAACTATAATAGCTTTTAATTGCTGGAAATTATTATTTATTTTAACAAAAAAAAAGTGCTTATTGTTGCTTAACAAGCGTAATGTTGAAATTTATTTTTTATTTTTTTTTTTTTTTTTTTTTTTTTATAATTAAATTCGTTTATGAAGCTAATAATTATGAAAAAGAAGAAATACTTAAGGAAGCAGAAGCATTGCTTTCATTTATTTATTTATGTTTGCATTTAATACACGGATAAGAACGAAATGCAAGTTGAAGTCAAAAATAGGAAGAAAAAAAACTCTTTTTTTTGTCAGTTAGATATTATTTTCCTCTTCCTGGGGTAAAGTTTTAAACAAATTTGCACGAACTAATAAAGAGCAGAAGAGCACAAGACCACAAGAGCCCAGAGTACAGCAAGAGCGAAAAATAATATCGGGAGTTACTGAAATTAAAAAAATAGACCGAGGAAGAGAGAGAGAGAGAGATAGAGAGAGAGAGAGTTAATATGTTGTCACTACGTAGGGGGTTGAGATCATTATTCTATGCATGACAGTAGGATGGAAGTGTATTATCGGCAAGCGCAAGAGACCGATTGCTCATATGGTTTTCGTTTGCTCCGACTTGCATTTTTGTCCAACTTTTTTTTTTCGAGTTCTCAAACAACTTAAACAACTTTTGCCATTCAACCACGTGTGTATGAAAATATGCAGACGTTGCTCCAGGCAGCTTCAAGAGTAAATTCAAATTGACATATCCATTTCTAATGGTCCGATGCTAATAAGGCGGACAATCGCAAGAAGTGAAGAGTATGTCTCGGCTGTAAACGAGAATGTTAGTGTTGTGACCTACGCAAACCTTATAAAGTCTAGGTGTTCTTGAGCATCATCAAATTCCAAATCGACTTAAATATGTCCATCTGTCAGTCTGTCAAATGTCAGGGAGTAAAAATTTTCCTGGCCGCAAAAACGAAGCTATCGAAACCTTGGAAACATTGGATGCCCTTTCGCCAACTCGATCGGAAAATGCGCTCAGCGTATGTCACGTTTAACTGAGAATGGCTCGGTTATCAAAACCAAAAAAATGTCCACGTATATTCTATGTCGGAAAAGTCGATCACGCCCACCAGACATTATAGAATGGACAGATTTTGTTTTTTTAAGAAAAGGGTGGTGAGCACAAATAAATTGGCTATAGCCGAATATAGTTTTTTTAATTGTTATAATTTGCTTTGCATGGATTAGGCAAGTATGTGTGTGCACTGTAATCAGTGCCAGGAATATAATTTTGTTGCTTTATAAATATAATGCGCAATGGAATGAGTCGATGCACTTTGTGTAACATCGCTCATCGCTTTAAGCGAAACACACAAACCTTTAGCAAAAGTGCATAAAAATTGCGTTTGCAAGCGAGTGTATTAATGGCTCGAAATTTGGCGAAAAGCTTCTTGATTAAAGAAATCCTGCATATTTTATGACCTAAGTGTAACTGTAACTCTGTTTGCTCGTTTGACTTTGAGTTTTTGTAGTTTCCTTACTGCGTTTAAAGGTTAATCACACCAGGTCCGCCGAGTCATCGGTTAATTTACGAGTGGGTTCCCTCACTGCCCAGCTTGCAAGTCAGTCCTGCAAGAGAGAGGGCCTGTAGCAATAGGAAAGTTTTGGGATGGTTCAAACCTTCCCCTTCCCCTTCCCGTCTGGGTAAGAGAAGGCCTATCATGCACCTCTAATTATTTAGTGCCCTCGCAATTGAGGATAACCGAAGCCACCGTAAATGTTTCCCGAAGGGCCGCATCCAATAGTCAGGGCTTGCACGTCATCTCCGCTGTTTTGCAGCACCACCACATGGGCTATTAGAGTGACTGACTAGGCAATCTGTCACCCGTGAATCCTATAGTTTTATTCTGTAACGCTTTAGGGTTATTGGCGCTACGGATATCATAGTTACGGACATACTCTTGCTCTTGGACTATCCATGCTTCCTGGACACCGTCCAGCTAACACGCCCTTGGAACTTTAATACACTAGGAGCAGATATCAATCCAGCATACACCAGGCACCAGGCTTTTCAGTCTAAATGTTTTTAATGTTTTGAAAATTTCAAATAAATAAGGAACGATGCTAACCAAGACTATATGATATATACGTTATATAGAAGGCCTGTAAGGATCGCAACCTTTTTTTTCTTTTACGAAAGAATTGGATATATGTATATATAGATGGCTGTACGTATGCATATACGTGCATATTTTGGTAAATATTATAATATTGACAGTAAGTTAATTTTAGAAAAACGGTATCGGAGTACCTTCAGAACGCAAAACTATTGGGATTGAAAGCCCTATTATTTATGCATGTCTCCTACTTGCTTGTATTTATCCCATATATCTATTATTGAAATTTCTCTTAATCGTAATAATTTCTCTTAAATCACGGTATGCGCGACATAAACAATAATTTTTCTGCTACTCAAAGGCATATATATATATATGATCTTGCATAGTTGTAAGCATGAATGCATATTATCGGCCTGTTCGTTCATGTTTCCCATTATTCTTAGAACATACACACGTTGTTATTGTTTATTAGTTTGTTGTCGAATCAAGTGCAGCAGCCAAGAAAGAAACTTTTCAAGTGAATGAAGTAAAAAAAAAAAAAAAAAGAATAAAAAATTTTAAAAACGTTTAGTTTGTAAATAACGTTTGTGATGTGATTACGGGTTGTACGGTAACGTGACAATATTGAATTAAAGGCTCGTTACAAAGCCATATACACGCGAGTTAAATTTGTTTTTGTCTTTATTTAACCATAATAATGGATGGTGGGCGTACATGTCTTATTACGGTTATGAAATAAAATTTACGAAATCCATGTGTGTTAGTTACCGGATATGAAGAAATTTTCATTAAAATTTAAAACCATGTTAAGAGTGTTTAAGAAAATTCCATAAAACAGTTTATGTGCAATAATAAAAGAAGAGAAGAAGAAGAAGAAGAAGAAGAAGAAGAAAATTGTGTTATTGTTATGTCCATAATAATTTTAAGAACGTATATACATACATATATTGTCTCGCTTATGCATTTCAAGATGTCTTACTACACTGTATAGTGTTTTTTCTTTTTTTTCTTTTTTTATTAACCGTGAACTCTCTTCTTCGATATTAATGATCTTGAATCGTTGTCGTTGCACACAATTGCTGACACTGATCTCCTCTGATATTATTCAATTTACTGTATAATATAAGTGCACATCAAATGCTTCGATGCACATAAAGTCATTACAACCATACAGTGTATGACATTTAAAGAGAAGTGTACTTCTTAGAAGAATAATAGGCAAAAAGTGTAGTGTGCAGTGGACAGTGTACGTAGGTCCTATGTCCATATAAAACATTGTTTATGAGAGAAGACAATGCGTTACACCATACATTCAAGTTAAGTCGAATTTTTGTCTACCAATCAAACACCAGTAAGACAGTTATAGTCGCTTTGGGATGAGTCGCTGATCTACCAACACATTTTTGTATTGTAACGATAGTATTTATAGTTAAATGCCGATCGGAATCATTTGTTCCTTTAACCCGATGTATTATATGGCATTCTACTCAGCCTGAGATCAAGATCCGTTGAAAGGTTGTCATTTAAAGTTTCTTCTCCTATCGGTGGTGTAACATTATTTCTATCTTTCATGCTAAACTTTTTCAACTGTCTTTGCAAACATGTGCACAGAACTTCAGACCAACATATGCTATCAACTGTCAATGTAATTGTATTTCGTGCTGTTCCCGCCTACTTTTTCCGCACATGTATATACTTGCATGCAGCGGCAGAAAGATTTAAGGACGGTCGGACGGACGGACGGATATGGCTAAACTAATGTAGAATTTCAGCTTCGCCTTTTGCCTGTGCTACAACCGGACTAATATTTTGCGTTCCTTCGTAAGGTTAGTGTCTGCGGATTCGAATCTCGATGCGATGGAGTGTACTTTGGTCAGAGCAATAGAGAGTCGATAAGGACATAGCACTCACCTATTCGGCATACATTTGCTAGGGTGTGGCCACGACCGTCAAAATTCTATTTCTTACACACGCCCCCCCATCACTTTTTTCTGAAAAGGTGAGCATAAAAAAATCGATACTTTTTGTGTATGCAAAGGTTGTAGCGAACTTTACGTAAGAATTGAACTTGGCCTTCCCCTTGGAAGGTTAAGTGTTGGGAATGCCACAAAAGAAAAACATCCATCAGTAAAATCCATTTTGAACTGTTTACAATTCAAAATGAAGTGGAACGAGTTATCCCAAATTTTATGATATGCGTTTCGATTTTGAAAGAGGGGACAAGCGCACGATCAGTTAGCTATCTTCGTGCATATGTCTTCTATGAATGTTATTGGAAGAACTCGTGCCAGATGGACAACTCAACATGTGCAAAGCGAGAAAACGATTTTCATTCGGTTGCGGCCGAATTTTTTAATAACCGGTTTCTAGCGCTTACGTTTCGAAAGCGGTCCGGATTACACTATTCGTAATACGTTATACCGACGCGGGTTATGTGCACCGATATGTTTTTATAAGCAATAACACCCTGGAACCATGGAAACCGAATATTCTTTAAAGTTTTTAAATTAGTTTTCGAAAATTCTTCGATGTCAGTCAGACGTTTCTCGTTACATCTGAGTGTACTTGTCATTGTAGAATGTACTTGTGTTTTGGTAGAAGTATAACAGACCGCAAGGTATCTTCTTTCGTACGATATGGGGGACTTGACCACCGTTTATTTGTAGACAAATTGATGTCGGGGCGTTTTCTTATGGCCTTCTCCTATGGAAGAGCAAAAGTGATCAAATAATAGGATTACACGTTGTTTTCTTTTACGACTACAGTCACCGATCGCAAGGCCAGAATACACTCGTTAGTATAATTTGATCGTATATATGATATAAATCTGCTATCTTAACCCGATCTCTGTGGCTGTCTTTGAAATCAAATGTCGTAAAAGACCCTCCACCACCCTCCAGCACCCTTCAGCTGACCGAGTGAGTATTCATTGTGTTATTTTGGTATACATTTTGTATTTCAACAGTAAAAGATTTTCGAATTCCATGGATACTGCACACGCGCACAATAATAATTATTTACTTTAGTGAAGCAATGCGGTCGGCGTACTGCTTACGATGATCAGCTAAAACTTTCGATTTTTATTAAGTTTGCGTGAGAGTAATGCGAACGCAGTGGCCGTTGTATACGTGCGTGCTTGGTGTATATCAATTCGAGTGGAAGTAACACTTGAAGTGTAAAAATGTACAAATTTGAGATATCGATCTGTAAATGAAATTCTAGTGCGGTAGCTACGCTCTTAATGCTCTTTTACAAATCGTTCTTTTTATTCTATTTTTTTGATCATCTATATATATGTATGTATGGCTGTTGTTGCTGCTGAAGACTAGTTAACGCTGCAAGAACCTGATCATTGAACTTGATTGCCTAACATGGATGTTTGCTTGCGAAAGGCTCTACTTTTCTCTCCTGCACAACTCCATTTGCCGATTGGATTCCTTTAACGGCAAAGTCGTTATTGTATTATTGCACCCATTACCCGAAATGTGATCGTATAGTAATTTTGTCGTTTCATTTGTGACAAACATGCTCGCTCCCCTATTCACTTTTTGCAGCTCACATGTGTTGATGCAGTAAAACACAATTTGCGTTCACCGAGCCAGGAATCGAATCGGAGAACTATATATATTTTGAACTAACGAAGGACGTTATGACGTTTCAAGAAACTGGGCCATTTTACTGACACCCATAAAAGATTCCATAAACTATTTACAGTTTGGACGGACGTCCAATTGACCGTATCCATGTATTTCTGGGCTTGGAATCTTGATGCTTGTAAAACGTAACGTAAGGCTTGGCGCACACGTTCTTAGTTCAGTGTTCGTTGAATGGGATTTCAGATTTTGAATTAAACTTCAGTTGGAATATTTGGTAGAGTCGTGCATAAGAGTACGTTGCGTCTACTCAGGCACATTGGATGTTGCAGTTTTCTTATTTTCTTCTCTCTCTACTCGTTCTCTATTCAAATGATCGGAGTAGCGGGCAGATTTTATTTGTTGCAAGTGACAACTGCAAATACACACATGAACATGTAAAGAGCGCTCCCCTTTTGGCACACTGCGAGATTTTAAGACGTGATGGGGATTGTCCCTTCGTCACTACATATGAGCCTACGCTGGCGCTGCTCATTTCTTGGTTTTTTCAATATGCTTGCGGCAAAGACTCCTAACCCTTTCCATTCTCTTAGGCCGAGCCCTATCGCAAGTTCTTCTGGGTGTTGTTAGGGTATCAAAATTTACATTTACATATGTATATATATGGATCATATGTCAGACTTTTATCATCGTTATTTTATAAGCTAAAGGCCGTGAATTTGCTTTTTTAGTATAAGTATGACGATGCACTCACGTGGTAACGCAACGTTTCGCAGACACAAATTTGATGGCAGAGCGTACTGTATATCAACACTTTTGATCGTAGGCGTGTCAAACTTGGCCAATTTACTTACCCCGACAACAGTAGGCAATAACAAATTATTTCCACTCTTCATACCTTCGACCTTCGGTAGTGGGTATTTAAGAGAGTTGTTTTTGAGGCGCGAGTATAACTTTTTTGTAGTTGTTTCGATTATCGATCGATCGCGCGATTATTAGTCGCCTTTTGCCGCAACTTTATGTAAACAGAAATGCTTCCATCTCTGGTACATCGGCAACGAGACTCACATGTATTTTCTATCAACTGCTTAGCTTGGGGTACGCACACATACACAACACGGAATATATCTATAGCCAATATATCGAATTTGTTTGTTCTGTTGTCTGCTTTGTGCTAAGCATAATTCTTAACGGATCCATTTCCAATTTCGTGTACACACTTTAATGTTTATTCTCATTGTATCTTTGGCTTTTACGTGCTTCTTCTAATCATATGCAAATATTTTATAGCATCACTGTACCGTTATGCAGAATTTATGTGTTAAATCTTTGCGCCGCTACGGCTATGATGAAAGCAAATTGTTGGCATTTACATATGTTTTGTATGTTTGATTCCACGTTAGCTGCATGTACAATAGATTGCAAGGTGCTAAGGATTTTTCGTGTATAAATTTTTCCACCTAAAGCTTATAATGTTGCGAAAATTTATTTGGACTCCCACCACGAATTTCCTTTCTCTTTTCTTTCTCCTCCTCTTCCTAGCCTAGCACAGAGTTAGTTATTGAACAGATGGTGGGGTGTGGGATTTAAATAAAATATATATTTCGTGTTCATCAGCAACAATACAAATTGTTGCTGTTCAAGTGTGGAAATATGCTCAATAAATTACATACATCACTGTGCTTAGCATATATTGCCTAAATTTATTAGGTAATCGTGTAATAAGGCAAACGATTGTCGTACCGACTAGGAAGGAAGTTGAACATACAAACCCTAATAGGAAAACGATTTTCCCAAGGCCTGAACGGCAAAACTGGTGGTTGCAATTGGAGCAGCGGGTTTAAATGATCCCCTAAATAGTCGAGAATGACATGAAAGAACAATTATGGGCGCGAAGAAATTTTGAGTTCTCCATAATTTTGATTATAAGTTGCAAAAAAAATTTCGAAAATTTGTTAAAAATAATTCTGGAAAGCCGAACCTGAATTTGTTTAGCTTATTTGAATGGTATTTCCATATACGTTTAACCAATTCATGTGATTATAGGGAAAAGGGGAATTTTCTCGTTCAGGCGTGTGAAGCGTTAAAAATTGTCGACTTTTAATGTCCTACAAATATATGGAGTACACCTAATCATGTCCGTCTGTCCATCTTCCCTTGTGTAGTATCTGTGGTAAACGTTCTCCCGGTAGCGAAAATGAAGATGTCGCTTGTAAAGTTCCAAAAGAGATGTGGAGGTTATCTAGGATTTTCAAAAGACACTCCTACACCGCCGAGGCGCCTATGTGATAAAAACCTTTATTTTGAAAATAATCAGAAATAATCAGGCGCGCTGGCATCATATTACAGAGCGTGAAAATTTAGTTCTTTTACTTTTTTTGTCTTCTTTAAGAAAACCGTGGCGGGTATAAAATAATCGGTTACGATTGACTATAATTTTCTTACTTGTTTTCTGTTACTATGTTAATATGTAATTTTCAAAAATTTGGTAAAAATTATTCTCTGTTAGGAGGCAGAGTTTGAATTTGTTCAGCTGGCTTGAGAGGTGAAATGTTCACAAAAATGTTTTACGCTTCTTAGTTTGGCAGGAGTGGGTTTCCAAGTCCAACCATATCTTAATCCTTACTACTTAACAGAGCTATGTTAGGCCGTTTCCAGACCTTCGTTAACGCAGTTGGCCGGGATCGTTGCTAGTTAAATTCGATTTCATCTGCGCTCTCATCAATTTTTACCATTTTTCCATTCAAACTGTCGCCAATAATATAAAAATCAATACTTTCAAAATCCCCTACGTCTTTCACTAGATGTAGAGATGGGCATTAAATGATTTTTTTGCTTTTAAGCTCAAAATTGGACCTGTTGCAATGTTTGCCGCATAGCTCCTTGAAGCAAAAATGTCTCCAGAGAACGACTGTAGTGTTGCCAGTTTTTAATATTTTCGAAATTTTTTTCCTGCTACTTAAGGGTGCGCTTAATAAGCTCCTCAAATATTATTATTGTGTTATCTTTTCTTTCCCAAAAAAACCCTCGTATTAGGCTCGTGCAATGGTTTCCAATGGATTCCCTTAAAAAACGTGCTATAGTATAATATAGAGACTGTAAGCGTTCCTGCAGAAGTTTAAACATCTGCTTGTTTTTTGCCCTGATAGTAAAGCTATGCTTTTTATGATGGTCTCGCAGGTCTCTCCCCATGTAAGATTTCACTCGTCGGAGATCTTAAACCAAAAATCTAGTCTATCTTCTAGTCTATCTTCTAGTAAGCTAGTGTGAGTTTGACGCAATTATAGTTCAGTCTAATGCAAAGTGTCGTACAATAGATCTACACCTTCATAGCAGATTTAGGTAAGCTTCTTAATGGCCACTTGAGCCATCATTTAAGTTCCGTTTTTTTCTTTTTTTTTTTTAATATGGCCGCGAACGTCCCGTATCCGATCAGAAAGAAATAAGGAAGGAGAAAGAGGTAGGGAGGAATTGGTGGCCGCAGCTTAGTGGGTGTGAACTCAATCGAAAAGTGTGTGTCGGTGACTTTACCGACCGAGCACTCTCCAAGCCTACCGAACTTGAGATTCGAGTTTGCAAACACTGTGCTGGTAGTAGCGATTCTTATCTACTCTGTTGCCCGTGCAAAGCTCACTCTTCAAACACTGTCTTTGTTGCCTCTTTTCATACACTAGCACTTGTCAGTGAGCGATTTTTGCTTAATCAGAAATTTTGCTTAAGAAGAGATTCCACTGTAACACTGAAAGCAGTTAACATTTTGGAGTTTCGTAATTCATTCGATCTTTGAATTTTATCACATTTTTCACACACACTTCAGTTATTTCACACACCTTACTTTTGATATATGCAACTGCGCGGGTAGGGGTAAACACTTTTTGTCTAGAATTATTATCGATATTTGTCTGCGACACACATGCAAAAATTATTTGTTTATAATGCAAATTTACGACACGGATTCGCTGTCTCAATGCATTCAAAATTATCCCAATATTCGCTATGCATAGCTACAAAGAGATATTAATTTTATTATTCTACATGCAATGCGTACAAAAACTTAAAAAAAAAAAAAAAAAGGTGAACAAATTGTACATGTTCGTGAAACCTGTGTGTGAAAGGAAGAATTTAAAAGTTTTTCTTAACAATTATGCGGTAAAGGTGGTATTTTCTCCAGAAAGCAATCCAGAAGGCAATCGTTCGCTGACGTGCGTGTCTCGGCCACTTTGTGACAACTTATTGTAATTAAGATTAACCAGAGCGTGAGATAACTTCATTTATTTATTTGACTCTCATCTGTCATCGCAGCAGCAAGGCCGTAAATCATGCAAGAATGTCTTCTTCCATCCTCATGCTCATGAACTGACGTAAGTAAGGCAATCATTTTTAGCTGTGGCCGTTTGTGCGATCTCTGAAGCCGTTTTCTGGGTGTTGCAAACGTCTTAAGAACATAAAGGTACTCATGTTCTTGAGGCTACGTATAGTTAGTGCTTTTAGTCGTCCGGCATTGGTGAGTGCGATCTGGAGGACGAAATTGGTACCATATTAAGGGGAGCTATATAACAAGTTAACGATTTTAGTTCTATTAAGAGTTAAGAGTTCAACTCCCATCCTAGGGGATCTGTCAACGACTTTTGACTGTCTTTTGCAGCCGCAAGTGCTTCCAGTTACATACTTGCATTGCATTCTATAGCTTCCGAGGCAAACGATATTATCTGCCGAAGCAAGGCGCAAACAATTTGCATCATAGCGCATTAAATTATTGGCTGATTAAGGCATCGATTTTTACCAGCCTGCTCTAATTCATATTATTTTGAAGACATTATGATTTTATTGGGTTCGCAACAAGATATGATATGATTAGAAGATAGCGTTTGTGCAGAGTTCCTATAAGTGATACCGAATTTAGGCCACTGTCGCTTTTACGACATCCAAAATAGAATGCTGTATGCGATCTGTAGCACTGAGATATACCTGCAATGTGGCGGTGTTTAGTATATAAACCTACAGAGTGCCAATTAAGGTTATGGTGAAGAAAACGTTGCCTATATCGTCGATTTTGTTTTGAGAATGTGATCGACTGAGAATATATGGACGACAAAGCAGGACTACCTCACTTCCGGTAACCCTTATCACTCAAAGGCGGTTAGGTGATAGTCTGTTGTCCGTTCGAAAGCATTGAAATCTGTTACTTCAAAGTAGTTGGACTGCCTATGTTATTAGTTCAGAGGTAAAACAATTAAAGCAGACTGAGGCAGCTGTGAGCTAGCGTTGTCTTCGAGGAGTTCAGTGTTCTCTTTTTGTCCGTCATTTTGGGCCACTTTTAATCGATTGCTCGCTTTAAAGGGTTCCGGTTTGCGCAGGGCTTGGTTAAATCAAGTGTTTGATTGGCTTGCGAGAGCTTGTAATCCACGATTCATTTTAAACTCACCGTGACCAATGTCGATTGTAATTTAGACGCGTTGATCATTGAAACAGTCTTCCATTGCCTCGATTTCAATACTTTCGACAATCGGAAACATTCGTTTCTTTCAGAGTTCATCCCCTTTAACAATAACTTGTCTTCACTATCTTTACGTTTTGTTAGACTTTGCCCGCGTAATTTGTGCTCCAAGCTTTAAACTTTTTTTGCGACTTTACGGCGCATTCGTTCTCCATTCTCTGTTCTCCATTGCGTTAGGACATCAAAGAAGATCATGCCTTCAATAAATTTACGAAAATTATATGGAAGACTGTGAACGTAAACGTCTACTTTAAAATTGATAAAATGAATTTTGTTGAATATTTTTTTTTGTAAATTCTAGATATTTTTTACCCAGAGTTTGTGTGTAGTTTAATTTAGCTTTCTTCACTTTTCAACAGCTCTAAGTGTGCTCTAAAGCTCTAATGGTGGGTGCAGAAAGTTCCGTTAAAATGAAATTTTCATTACGTGTGATTATAAGTGATTTCATTGTTATGCGTTTCGTTTTGTTGTTATTGTAAAAAAACAAATTTCAATTTATTTAAAAATATATGAAATGAAAAAACAATAAGCACAGAAAATGTGTATAAGCGAATAAAGCATAGTTTTACTATATACCGAAAAGAATAAAATAAACTTTTTGTGAACGCTACATACACACAACGTGCAAAAGAAAATTTAAAAAATTTCAAATAAAACAAGTGTAGTAAATAAATTTTGTTCTCATTCATCAATAAGTGAATTGAAATGCAATGACGATATGAGCAGAATTGTTTGTGAGCAGAATGAATTTTAAGACATCCTAAAACTATGCAATAAAAATCGACATGACATCTGAAGAAGTCGTATTGCGGTAAGTGATTGAGTTTAAAATTAGTAAAAGAGGACCGTTTCTCTATATGACTTTTCAATGGGTTAGGGGTGGAGTTTGGACACAAACCAGGCTAAGATTGAATGCTAAAGAAATGCAAAAGCATGCAGTAATTTATTTAGCACTTAAAGTTGAAACTTAACACTTTTTTCGTCTTTCGCTCCAAATATTTTACAACACATTCTTAATCGTGAAATTGGATAAAAGATTTCCTTTACTTGGTATGCAATTTTATGGTTAAATATTGCGAAAGGACGGAAGCAAGAAAGAAGACAACATTATAGCCATTTATAATCTCGTATTTTAGTCGTTGGCATTATCTAACCTTCAGTAAACCGCAAATAACTTTGGTTTGTATAAAATATTCACTTTTTTTTCTTTTCTAAAGAACGTAAATGCTTACAATGACTTTTGTTTACGCTTCTGTTGCCGGAACAAACTATACTCTCACACCTACAAATTGTTTCTCTTTCCTTTTGTACACGTTTACGAATGCGAGTATTTTATATATAAAAGAATAAAATTACTCTTCTATTCGGGGTTGCGTTGATCTTTGACTATATGGTAGTTTGCTTAAATTGCAACGATTTGTTAACAAGCAAAGCAAGACTACTACTTCAGTCTTATTGTTGAACCGTAGTATTCTGTTAACCGTTAGTTAATGGGGTAAGGGTAAGGGTTAGAAAAAAAGAACGAAAGAAAGTTACATTCAGCAACGGCCGAATCTTTTCTGCCCTCAAATTTTGAAAGAAATTAAAATTCGATACATTGTTGTGCTAAATGGTTGCAAGTGATTTTTTCGATTTTTGTACAGACACTGTAGGATCACTTATATAACATGTATGAAAACTTGTACCGTTCTATGTGTTATTAGCAGTTTTTTTTCTTTGTGCGTTTCAAAAAAGAGGTGTTTTGTACTATAGTTTTGTCTTTGGACCAATTTTCGGGCCACTTTCAATACCAACCTAACCGCAAGAACTTTTAATATTTTATCAACTTTGAAGGCGATAACGTAATTTTTGCGATCATGTTTATTACACTGGTTCAGACAGACGGGCAGACGCACGGATATGCCTATATTAACACACATTAACACAGACGGATCGATGGACAGATGGACAAATATGCCTATATCGAGTCTATATATCTATATCGATTAACATTATAGAATTATATATAAACACTTTGCCAAAATGAATATACCAAGAAAATCACGCCAATAGGTATGAAAATAAAAGAAAACTGAAAGTTTCCTTACAATGAATTCATGCAAAGATTCCTTTTTCTACTATTTCGTTAATATTTCGCTTTCGTTACGTTTTTCTCTGTGAAAGAAGTCTTCTCTAGTTAACCGGCGAACGCTGCATGTAAAATTAGTTTAGCTTTAGGAAATTTTTTTGATAGAATTTAAAGAGAGAAGTTTTTTTCAGCAATAAAATGAAGGAAATTGTGTGTGAATTGTGTGTACTGTCACTTCACAAGTAGCATTACTAGTGCTATTATGCCGCTCGATTCAGAGTTACTTTCTAAGCTTTTCTGTCACTTCATACTCTTTGTTCTCTTGCATGGAACGTATACGCGACCATTTTTCAGATATTTTCATGAAATTTGGTACACTAACGTATTTTGGCCCAAGGAACAATGTTATTGAAAATGGTTCGGATTAGACCACTTGTCCGACCAGTTTCCATATAACGTCTTGGTTTGAAAAGTGGTTATATGACTAACTGTAGGGTAATATAGAGTGCTATCCACAGTTACAAACCCATATCAAAATTTTTTCAAATTTTTTGAAACGATTCATGTGTTTTGAGAGAGTTTTATGCGAACGTACGCTTCATAGAAATTGAATGAATACGAAGCCCGGTTTATTAATAGTTTTCTCATAATTAATTCATTAGTTGACATTTCATGTACTCATTGAAGTGGATTCACCAAGCATTGTCACTGTTGGCGGTCGTTCAAAGCCATTTTTTCGATTATTTCGAATTGCGAATCACGATCATTCCACGTGCAAAGCCGAACCTTGAAAACACAAAAGTTACAGAAAGTTTTGGCTAAAAACAAGTAAGAACGTTGTAGACGGGACGGCCGATTGAGTCTATTTTTAATGTGAGGCAGCTGGCGGGGATCTTCAACGTTTCTACGAAATTTGAAAGCGATAGCTTCATTTTTGCGGCCATGAGAATGTTCACAATAGACATAAACTTCGACTTTGCTCACGGCTCGTAAAGAAAGTATTAAATGTGATGCTGCAGTAACTTAAAGTAGGCCTATTATGTGAACTTGAAAAGGTCTGGTTTCGCAGCTACTATAGAAGAATTGGTTTTGACCCAGATGGGCCTTTCTTAGAAGGGCTTCTAGGTAAGAAGTTCTCCTTGTCAGGCAATTTTTTTTACCCGCCCCCCCCCTACAAAAAGCGGTCGAAACGAATGTGATCAACACGAACTTGCGATTACTTTTCGGAATTTACTGTTTCCGTTTCTTTGCACTTCCCTTGTATTGCGTACAACATTCAATTTAATTCAAAACAATTTGTTTTCGTTACAGACGGGAACAGGCGGCTAAAAATGGTGAGGAGTATAGAGCACCTCCTCCTCGGGTACGGGGTCAAAGTACCTATTTAACGGTAAGCAGAGTCATTAATAATTTCCTATTTTTCTTCTAATCCGTTCAAGTTCGCCTTTAAGACAATGAATACCAAAAAATATGTCATTGTAAGCATAAATCTTGGAAACCCATCTTTTAAGGGGAATCTTTGCGCATCTTCACAATCACACCATACTAACATCAACGACTATTTGTAAGGGGTGATATGCAAGTCCTTGATCGATATGAATCGCAGAACTGATTTCCTAAAGGAACTGGGTTTGGAATTTTTTCTCCTCATTTTTCGCAGCTTAAAGTTAAATAACAAAGAAATCGATCGTTTTCTTGCTTTAGCGTAAAAATGTTCTTAAAACATGTGCGTAAGTCTGTCTACTTAAATTTTCTTGCGAAGACCGAGAATGTGTTCGATTGGCCAAACGATGTATTAAAAACTGCTGGGCTCTATAGAGAACTGGTGTTTCTGTCGACCGCTCTATACAGCACTCGTTGTACTGCGTTGACTTTTCTTGACAACTTATCCTGAATTTGTAAATGATGTCAAGTTCTTACTTTATGGATGAAACAAACATGCCGGTAATAATCAAAGAAGTTATTTAGGTATTTTTTCATCCACCAACGCCTACCAACTAAATCCTTTAATGGGATTTGTTCTCAGCGTTCCCAATCATCCATTCGTCTTGAAATTGGCCGCATTGGCCGCACTGGCCGCACTGGCCGTTCTTCAACCGCTCTATCAACCCTTCGAATAATCTACAAGTAATGGTCTTGTCCATCGTTCCAGATGTTTCTATTTTCAATTCGAACGTAAGCGAACATTTTCCTCTTTCCCTCAATCACTCCTCAAAGGAAACACAAAAAAAGGAAGCATTGTAAAAAAACTACTGTAAATGGGCGGGATCTTGATCTTGGGTTCCAGCACAACGCAAAACTATGCTGAACAACAACATTCTTTTAAATATCATCAAAAGTATCTAGCAATGAAATCCGGTTGGAAATATTTTCTTTGCTTAAATTCTACAATTTTTTAATAAATGAAAAATTTGTGCATCAATCAATGCCTTGATTCATTAAGTAGTGTCAACTTGTAAAGACACCTTCGCTCTATTTTACATCTGCGTACCTATCTACAGTATACACGATATCTCAACAAGTTCGTAGAATCACTAATAGAACGAGAACTTTTAGGCGAAACTCGACTTTCTTCATTAACACAATCTCTGCTAAGAGCAATATTTTTAATTTGTTGCAACGCTTCCCTAGCACTTACATGACTTTTTTATGCAACGATTTGTGCAACGCTTTCCTTTAAAATACGCTCCAAAATGCACTGCGTAGAATCTTGCCATGTGTATGTATGGACTTGTGACACGGCGCACTCGGCGTGTCGGTAGCCGAGCATTGTTTTCTTCTCGCTAAGAATTCCATATTCACTAGGGATGCTTTGCCCTTTTCAAAAGAATCGATTCAGAAGTGAGCAAGCGTAGCAGCCGCTTCATGCGAAATAGGAACTACTTCGCCTTCTGATATTATTAACGTGTCCGATGTCTCAATTAATTTCGCTTTCCGGCCTCTAATGTTTTCTGGACTACCTCGCGTGTTCGAGCGTTCAGAGCGTTCAGCATCGTTCGTGTTTGTATGGCCGTGTTTGGAATCGTGTTTCGATAGACGCAGAGATCAAATAAGATAAGATTTTTCAAGCCATTGCCCCACTAGATTTTCCCATTGGTCTTGAAGACCACGAAAGTAGCGTCATAAAAATAACTGTAACTTGAAAAGGAATGCCAATGAAATGTCGACATATTTCGTTCGAAGCTTCGTGTTGCCCAAAGTTTGTATGGATTCATTAATAGTAGTGATAGACTATATGTCATCCTACGAACTTATTGAACGATATGTTATGTTTGTACATACGAAGCTGATAATGGTCTTCAACTTGTTAACGATATATGGATATGTACATATGTATGCGTAGACGATCAAATACATGATACAATTATTAAAATGTTTTTTGCGCTTAGAAGAAACAAAATATTGTGTCCAAGTCGAATATATATCTTACTCTCTTACCCTTTTCTTCTTGGTTTTTTGGGATCATAACGAAAACTTGGGATGCTTAAAACACTCGCTACTTCATCATTGTGGGATCGTAATTGAAGTTCAATGCTTTAACGACTGTGAAGGCTCTGTGGAAAATTATATTACATCACCACCAGTAACCCCTAGATCAGTTGCTGTCAGAGAGATTTCCAGAGTCGTTCGTTCAAAAGCATTTGTTCGGGTCGTTCGGGTCAGTAAGCCTGTGATTTCGTTTCACAGAAAATCTTTTTATTAGAATTGATTATATATACATATATATATATATATATATATATATAGAGTGAATAGGGAATTCGGTTTAAAACTTATTTTAGAATTTTTTTTCCTTTTGCTCAAATATTCGAAATGATTAAGATGTTAAAAAAAAAAAAAAAAATTCTGTGGCCTTTTTTCAATATTCGAAAACTGAAGCTCATGACAAATGAGATAAACAGCAAAGCTAAAGACCTGAATGTGTAAACAGAATAATAAATTAAAGGAACCAACAAATGAATGAGACCGACCCTGACATGATATGTATGTAGAAATGTTCGTATGTATGTTAATAAAAAGAATCGTTCCGCAGCAGAAACAATAAAATAAAATTAAAGAAAATAATGTTCTTTAGCGGAACAATGAAGCGCGATCAGTCTCTATGGGAAGAGATTTTTTTTTTTTAGCTCTAAGCATACTATTATATTTTATATGCACACACACACACACACACACACACACACACATTTGCACTCTGCTCATAAATGTTTGGAGACTGTTTATATAAATTTTATAAAACAACAGTCACATAAGAAATGATTTGCATGTGTGTTTAAGGCGTTTATATATATGGTTGATCGTTAACGACAATATGGTAACTGACGGCAATTGAGCAATAAAACACAAATTTATATACATATATATATAAATATATAAATACACTCTGCGCCGCACCAATTGTTTTTTATTTTCATTTCATTTTTCATATATGCATTCATTTGCGAAATCTCGTCAGGGGGTCTTCTCTTATGCGCACTAAACAAACTAAAATGACACTTGACTTCTGTCAGACAATGTTTGGCCAAAATGCATGAGGTTATCAGCAGCTTTGTTAACTTGCAATACCGTCCCCTGCATTGAACAATTATTGTGCCATCATAAAATAATTTAGAAACTGTATGAAAAAAATCGCGCAACTGTAAACGCTTCGGTTGCTGTCTTCTTTTAAGCGTGTACGTACGTAAAATGAAAAATATGCTTATTCATGTTTATGCCTACATCCGTATGGTATGGTATACGTTGTTGTTCGCCACTAGCTTTTTTTTTTTTGTGTATTATTTTTAAATGAAAATTTCTTAATTTATGCTTAATTCGAATTAAATTGAGTGTTTTTTGTTTTTGTTTTTGTTTTTTTCGTTTACACCGTTAACATCGATTATATGCGGGTGTGTCGTTGCTAAGTAGCTTTTCGAAACGTGAAGCCACGGCGAAGACCTTTGACAAATCTTGAGGTAATAAAAGATAATCGCTGCTCTGTACGAAAACTGTATAAAAGCAACTTTATAACTTAGATTCCCTCCCTCCTTTTATATGTATGTATGTATGTATGTATGTATGTATGTATGTATGTATATATGTATGTTACATGTTACCAGTTTCTGTTGTTGTTGTTGTTGTTGTTGTTGTTCCTTAATTAAATCACACCTATTTGTCTTTAATTCGAAAGAGGTCACATACTCACTTACCACTTATTAGGCAGGATGAAAATGAAAACTTGTGAAGCGGACAATTTTGACATCAACACAATTACGTAAAAATTTCTTAAGAAATTAGAGACGGCTCACAGTGAATATTTTTATACCTTCATGCTCTCCTTCTTAGAGTTGATTCTCGAAATGCTCTTTGAGAACCTTTCGACTTTCTCTCATCAGTCGGGTAGCATCAAACGATGCTACGATTCGAACGATGCCAGAAATCAAACGAATGTAATCTCACGCGAATAAGACAATTGCCCTAAAATATTATATATGTTAAGTTTGCTTACGTTTGCAAACAGTTTGCAAAGAGTTCAATAATTGCAACTTATTAAGTAGGACCGATATGAACCTTAGGAAAAAGGATTGTACAGTGTAGAAGCTTCAAGGAGAACTCCTTCTGCAGCCAAGCTCATTACAAGCACGCACATGCCTTTCGATGCCCGAATTAAAATTCGAAATGCCCGAATAAAGGGGGGGGGGGGGGGAAGAGAAAGTGAGCAAGCACGCATTATTGATATCGTCAGATAAAACCCAAGTGCTATTCACATATATATAACGCTTAAAGAATGCTTTTTGTTAAAATTTCACCTGGCGAAAGCAACTAACCAAACAATGCACCACATCGACCAAAGGTTGGTCTTAGGACGTTTTCGCTCCCCTAGTATCCTTGGCCAGATCAGTGTAAATAGTCGATAATTGAATTATGTTCACCTATTTGTTTGTCAGTGTGCGCTTCTAACATTTATTTGTCTAGAACAAAAAAAAACCCATTCTTTGCTGCCTTTGAAATAGCGGCTCGCAAGTGAGAAATGAGGACTAAACTGTACAATAATTTGAATGCCTATTCTATTGGCGATGCTGTAGTACCGAGCGAAGTAGAAAAGCGGAATCTTCCGCATTGACAACGCCTACCCAATATTATATTATAGTGCAAATATAATTTCTTTTTCAATACCTCTATAACACGCAGACAGAATCTTCAAAAATCCCACAAAGTATACAAAATTCTACGACTAAAGTCTCAAAGCACTAGCATCTACTCCTTTGGGATGGAGTTGTTTAGTTGATTTACCGTTATTGCTCTTCGGGTGAAGCTACTAAAACCGATTTGGAACGGCCTTACCGTTAGTCCTTAGCTATTCCTTATGACATCCTAAAGGTACACTAGATAAGGGTTCACTTCGTAGAAAGACTCCTTTACCGCTCATCACTCACAGAGCACATACACTCACATAACAATGCACATTACCAGTTATGCTAGTAGGATGGAGTTGATGGGATGCAGATACCTGCTCTTATTCAGCTCCTCTGTCAGTCCTTTAATCCTAAGTTTTCAAAAGGCCAAAATGTACTTTAATTAATAGCATCCGCATGAGTGGTCGAGTAGATGAGAACCGTGGTTACCAAGCCATTGTCCGCTGACTTAAATCTCACCAGAGATAGATTAGTGCTGTAGCGTTCACTTTGGTCGTAGATATATCGAGTGCTGCGGTCAGCGCCACCATAAAAAAAGGACGTCCCTGGAGCAGGACATCAAAAAAATATCTTTTAACATTTTGTTCGATGTCACTTCATAGCAAAAGTTCATCTGTTATATCAGAATTTTTTTGACTTTTCAAAATTGTTAAAGGAATTTTTTCTGTTTTCAGTGCGGATTAAATGCTCTGCATACTAAATATTTATTGCATATCATATAATTTCCATTTATTATAATTGATTTATGTTTGATGTCAAAGGAATTTTTGCAAACAAATAATTTGTTTTACCGCCTCCTACTTTTGTACATTGTTGATGTGCTCTATGGCATGTTAAGTAACAAGAGTATGAATGAGGAAGGAATACTACGAGGAGCATGTATTTCAATAGCGAAAACTGATGAGTGAAAAACAAAACGCTAACTTATTAAAACTAATAAGAATGGAGAACAAAGAAAAACGCTATTCAATATCCTACGTCATCCCACAGGTACTTATATAACGACTTTTCAAAATAAGCGTTCGAAAAAATGATCCGATCGCAACCACTTTCAATAGCGTTCAACAAAAGACAGCAAGATGGATAGACGGACAGGCAAAATTAGGTCGATTTAGAAAGTGCTTCTGAAAGTGAGTCTGAATCTTTCGGTATAATAAAAGGTAGGTCCATCTCAAGCCACTCTGAATGTTGCATATATACCCTGTGCCACGAGTGCTCTAGGGTCTAATAAGTGGATTAAAGCATTTCGAAAAGATCCACTTAATAAGTAGGAGTTGTAATTAGTCTTGGTTTTCACATCACATGGCTTGAAGAAATATATGTTATAACGTTTTCAAGAGCAGTGAAACATAGTTTACCTGTTTTAAAAGGACATTGGAACGTTTATGAAAACCAAAAGTTTTTCTTTAATTTTAAAGTATGTTATCCTCGATGCAATTAATTTCTAAGCCCAATATTATTCAACAGGCTGCTACAGGTTCTCTTACCAGAACGAGGCCGTTGAAGTCAATTTTTGGGGCAATTTCCTCACTAAATCTTTCCCAATTTCATCAATAGTGTGCTCAATATCCGTTTTCCGAAGTCCTCTAAGAAATCTAGCGAAGGTGTTAAGTCTCAGCACCTTCGAGGCTTTACGAAATCACAATTTCTTCAAATTATTGCATCGCCTTACCTACGACGTAATAAATAAATCCTATGGACATGCTTTGTGACGCGTATCCCTGTGCTGTTGTTGAACCCGGATCAAAATCTTTCAAGCCAGGCGACCAAAAACTCGTTAACATCAGTCGACAGTGTTTTTCATTGCAGGTGTAACGGGATCTCTATTCTTATTTTCAAAGACATAAGGAGCGATAATCTCATCGGCCTAATAATCTTAGCAGTGAGCCATCTTCTCATTACTGCCAAGCGATTCCGCTATATAATCAGCAAATTCACGACATTCTGATGACGCGAGGATTGTCATGCTTGTGTGAGAATAATTTTCCTCTCAATGTAAACTCAATCAAGACACACAATCCCCGTTGGTGGGGAGACCTCAAATTTCATAAATTTTTGTCGTCAGCAAAACTTGCCTCAGTTACCACAACAATTATTGGGACATGAAAATCGCGTACAAATAAATGTATAATACGTTCGAAGTGATCAGTAATACGATAAGTAGTAGTGAGCACAGTAAGTCGACTATGACGACCATAAATTAGGAAAAGTTTCCGAAAATTTGCAATATGGGAAAAAGCCTTTTGATACTGAACTTGAGTAATATGACGAGAGATTGGTTAGGTAAACCTATATAACCTTTCATGGTAAATTTGCCTACAGTCTACAGAACCCAAGAAAGAAAAGCAAAATCAAATTTGTGCGCAAAAAGCAGCCGCACTGTCAAACGAAATCATACCATCTCTTGAGTTGAATTGAAAAACCGCTTTACAATATCTTTACTGAATTTTCGCTCATACCCTCGATCTCCAGTTGATTTATCGCTTAGTTTAACTAAATACAAAAACAATTAAACAATCAGTTAAGCATCGAGTACTGTTTATGGCAAATCACACTAAGCCTAGTTTGCAAAGCTTTAAGGAAAAAAAAGATAATAAAAAATCTTCAGATTTTATTTAATATGCTCGATGTTTGGTAGCATTGAAATTTGAAAACAGATTATCATCATATAAGCTATGTATGTATGTATGTATGTATGTATGTAATATGAACAATTAAAATTTGTGTCTAACCCATGCTTAAGTGGATAAGAAAGAAACGCGATGCTAATCGTTTCCAACGTTTAGTGCCCTTCCGAGTTAACTTTTCAAGAATAAGTGTAAAAACTTTTAAAGCAACAAAACCTACAAAACAAAAGTAAGAACAAGAAAAAAGAGTAAGAAAATTATATTTGGTCGTGACCGAATCTTTTATGCCCACCGCCGTCGTTCTAAGAAAGACTAAAGAAAGGACGGAAAAAATTTTATTTTTCTACTCCATTATATTACGTTGGGTGGGCGCGGCAGATGTTTTTCCATTTTCAGAATAAAAGCGGAAGTTTATGAGCACCAACCAAAAAACACGGAAAGCAACCGTGCTCGGAGTGTTTGTTGCATATAGTTGCGGGCGAACCTTGACCTTGGTTTGGATTATTTTTAAATTCTTTAGCAAATTTTGCGAACGGAAGAATGGTTGCCACTGCTATTACACAGTTGGTCAGACGGGCAGATGGACAGACGAGCACACGAACATGGTTAGGTGCATTCCGAATTGGAGGCTGGCCAAGAATTTATGTACTTTATGGCGTTTTTAAAGGTTGACTCTGCGCGTTATATCGGGTAAGCGTGGTCAACTTTTTTCGTGTTTGTACACCTGCTACTAGAGCATCGCCCATTTTGCACATTTCTTCAGTTTATGAAGAATGATCAAAAAACCAACTTTTTATTTCTTTTAAAAAACCGAGGTGTTATCACTTTATGTAGCACTGTGCCCGAGTCTTTTGACCGATTTGGCCCGTTTTCAATAAAAACCTGCGTGCAAGAGCCTCCAATGTTTCAGACAAATTTGAAGTCTATAGCTTCGTTTGCAACAGACATTACGCAGACGAATAGGCGTACAGACGAATGGACGGACATGGTTAAATTGATTTAAAATTTGATGCTGGTGAACATTGTGGGGTTTCTGAATTGTCCTTCTGCGTGTTGCAAACGTTTTGATAAAATGAGTATACTTCCATCCTTCGGTGGTGAGTATAAATAAACTGCTAACACTCTGCGCTGCTTTGGGTATTTGCTGTATGAGGGACATATGTAAGACTTAAAATATCATTATTAGTTTGCAGCCGATCATTTCATTTCAGACACACGAAGCACACACGATGAACGCTTATCTTAAGAAAAGGAATATAGATAAGAAGAATCTAACTTTGCCGATTCGGAGTTTCGTCAGTTGCATTTAATAAAATATGCTCCAATAAAATTATTCCAAATGACGAGCCATATTTGGGGCTTCAAATCGATATATGGTAATATTTAAAAATATTAGTCGGCAGTGTTAGCAGAAAACTGCACGAAGAAGCTGCCACTAGCGAAAATATCCACCACTTGTGTACTTGTTGTTGTTAGGATTGTTAGGAGCATTCACTTCGGTTGGTGACTATTGAAGTTTCTTTCTAAGAGAACTACGTCATAACACTTTTCTACACGTTTTTGCTAACGATGAGCTGTTCTAGTAATCTTTGAAGTTTTAGAAAACTGCTTTATCTAAATATCGGGTTTATCGGGTTAAAGGTACCCGATGTATTTCAAACGTTCTTCAAACTCATCAAACATATATATGTACGTACATATATATCGAATGCGCGCATAAACGTTCCAGTAAGGGAAACGACATTCTTCTACGACGTTCTTCGCAAAAGCTGAGACCCTTTGTGAAAATATGGTTTACGTTATTTGTAGGATCTTTTCGCGGTACTTGCAATTTTGTTTCTTCGTAAATTAATGGATGCGAGAACTGTGTTTTACGCTTAAATGAAATAAAGGAAACCAGAACTTCTCTTCTCTTCCGACACATCCATTTTTATTTATTATTCTCATACTCATTCCTCTACATAGCATTCCTTGGAAGCACCGAATTGCTTTTTTTTATTTCGAAGCCCGCTAACATTTGATATGATGTCTGGCTGTTACACACAGCAGCAGGAAGAATTAGCGAAAGCACAAAGGAAGCGATAAAGAAAAGAAGACAGGAGGAAAACACATTGAAATTAATCGAAGTTTGAAGCAAGTGACGCCAAAGGTAGCTAAGCTAAGCAAAGGTCTATATACATAATGTAGGTATATAGTGAATAATACCAATATAGAGTGAAATACTTAATGAAACCAATAAATGGGAATTAAGCGTCTTTTATGCCAACTTACTTTCTAATCATACCACTCTTTACCTTCATGTGTGTGAGGTAAAATTGTTCGAAATCTTTCCTAATTGTTGCAGCGTTCATAAGAAGAAAGGTCTGCCTACCTTTTCACACAATTCACGAATATCTGTATTTTTGTATATAAAGTAAAGTAAAGATAATTACTCGGATTCTGATCACATGGACATGCTTTACTGCCTACTTTAATTTAAAGAAGACGACACTCATAGTCACATATATGCATGCATGGATAAAAGCATCGCCACATCACACCGACGTAAACCTATTGAAAAGAAAAAAAAAAAAGAGTAACAACAAACACACACACACAAATGTTCGGCTTATTGGTAATGATGTGAGTTGGTGTTGCGTGTGTTACAGTATATAATGGTAGTTTTTTAAAGCGTTGCTCGATTGTGTGTCTGTCTGTCTATCTGTCTGTCTGTCTCTCTCTCTGCCTTTCGGTTTCTTATACGTTTAGTGACAGTCGGGCAGACAGATGTACATATCTCACATAGTGCTGTGAATTTTGCTACTTGCCACTACATACACATACGTACATATAATATATACAAATACAATATTTATATATGCCTACACACAATCGCAACAATAAAGGCAAATTACTAAAAATAGCCTCTTTTAAAACTTATAACTGCCGGTATTTTTTTATATAATACAAAATGTCTATGTATATATAAAATGGCGTGGATGACTTACAGTTTGCCTGTTTGACTAAACGACTGTGCCTGCCTGTCTTGGCGTCTGAATAGATGGATGCCTCAACTCAAATGAAGTTTATTTTGCTTTCCTTTTTTCTTTTTTCTTTTTTTTTAAAGTTGCCCATGATACCGAGCATTTATTCTTCTTGCCTGGTGCAGTCAAACGTTTCATGATGTTTATGCACTTCTCATTCCACCACTCATTGAAAACTGTTTACAACATATGCATACATATATATTATTGTGTGTGTGTGCTTGTGGATGCAGAGTTTTTGTCTGCCTACACCCTCAGAGAATGGAACATTTTTATAAGACTGCAGTTGCCTTAAGCTGATGCAACTCTGTCAGAGTGGATCCACAAACGCAAGTACGCAAATATACACGATTACAAGGATGCAACTCTCACATGCCAGACATGACAACAAAAGTGAATTCTGCACAATGATGCCGGCAAACAGATCATCGTCGTACACTATTTGTATATTTTGAATGGTTTTTTTTTTTTCTTATTCTGGCATAACAACATCAACAACACACAACTCCTTGCCTATAAAGTGTGTGTCTGTGTGTGTGTGTGTGTGTGTGTGTGTGTGTATGCGATTTTTTATTAGAGTCGTTATTGCCATATGTTTTTGATAATTTTATTGCACCGATCATGAACTTGTGCAAAAATCTTCAAATGCCACCAAACTTAATGATGCATATACGTAATGTTCGTGTTGTTATTCCGCAACGTATATGCATGGCCGGGTATGCACACGCGCTCGCGCTCGCGCTCGCGCATCTATGTACACACATACATATGTGTTTATTCATGGACTTTAAGTGATAAAGTTGAATGATCCATAACAAATAAAATATCAAAATTTTCAGCTTCTTCTTCTGTTTCCATCGGAGACGTTAGTCATCTTAATTAACAATTTATTTTATTGTAATTATTGATTTCATTGAAGAAATGTCCATTTCATTACATGACAGTATGACAGCAGAATAGTAGCCAAATTCTATCGGAATAAGATCAACCAAACATAGACCGCTTAAAGTCTTCGTAATGATGAAGGAAAGTAGCAAAAAGGCGACGTCCATAGCGGACGGACTTTATTTTAATCAAATCGTTCAATTCGTCAGATCAGTTGGTCGGTTACAAGTTCCTTGACGTTCAAAATAAAGTCCTTCCGCAAACGAAACGTAGCGAAAACGGTTTCAACTGTTGCTCAACCCTGGAGTCTTTTTTTTTCGCATATTGAAAATTACAAACCTGAGGTATTGGTGGTGTTGGATAATTTTTTCTTATTACTGCCAACAGCAACATATAACGCATATGTTTAACGATTCCGGAATAACTTATAGCTCGCTATAAATATATTTTTTTACAACTTCCGGGTGACAAACAAAAGCTTACTGGGGTAAGAAGGTTTTGCTGATCGTAGAAAAGCTATTCATTACTGACTTCTCTCAAGACTTGCTCTATCTCTCTCTCTCTCTATCTCTCTCTCTTTCTCTCTCTCTCCCTCTCTCTCTCTCTCATCTCTTTGCCACTTTCTCTTTCTCATCTTTAATGACGAAGCTTAACCGCACAAAATTCAAATGGTACGGAAGAGGTGGGTAGGGATGATATAAAATATGGAAGCCGTCGACGAGAACATGATTGTTCGAACAGAGTGCACTGGGAAATCCATCAACTTTTTCCTCTTCAGTTTAGTACCAATCCGAAGGAATATCTTTGATATTTTTGAAGAAGAGAGATAAAGTTTTGCGGGAATCGCCGTCAGCACGCTGTACCATGTGTTTGTAATTTTATGGTTAATCCACTCGAATGGATCCAGTATCAGTATTTTCTCTTTTCTCCGAATATTGCATTATTTCAATTTTTTGTCACGAGGACTCATTAAGTCAGAAACTTTAGCTTGGTGTGACGCAATCACACTTCGATGCACATGGACACCAAGAATTCCTGCGAAGGATATGAACATGGCTTTTATCTTCCTCTTCATTTTAAATTCTCCATAATTCCTTTACATATAGCTTCCGCGTTAACGTCTTTCTTTCTATTTGATCTTACGGAAATGTGCAGGTACTGAACAGACAAAGTTAGTCGCTTAAGTCAGCTGAAGTTTAATTGCAGTTGAGTTGATAATGAATTGATCGAACTGAATGAAAAAAATTACTTCGTTATAGAAATAATTATTGAACTTCTAAATGTGAGTTTTATTTTTGAAAACACACTGCCTTCAGTTAAAGAATTCCACTTTAACTACCGCGAACTTCATATGTAACATTGTTTGCGAAAGTTTCGCTCACGTAAACACCGTTGCTTACCTCAGTAAAATGCTTTTTTTAAGGCAAAATCGAGCATGGTTTGATTGTAAATGGCAACAAGGGAGAAGCAAACGTAAATATTCTGGAACCAGTTTATCACCAAGTGGGGCCAGCGCATATGCTTTTCGAACAGCACTAACAACATCGTTATAGTTGAAGTCGGCCCTCCAAATTTAGGGATAAGAGAGCTTATTAACTAACTCCTCAACTCCAGTAATTCACTACTAGGCGAAGACGTTAAGGAAAAAAGGGTCGAAAGATATCAGTCTCCCGCCGCAATTAACTCCTGTAGAGTTGGAGCAAAAGGAAATAAACATTCTTCTAATCAACTTCTGAAAATTTGGATATGAACCATCGTCGGCTGTAAAATTGAACCACAATTGATCCAGAGAATTAATCGCAGAGAAGAGCAACTTTTTGGAACAGAATTGTAGGCATATTCTTTTCACAGACGATTATAAGAGTGGGGACTAGTCTCTTGCCCATGCAGTAGTAGATGCCAGAGGGCAAGTCCAGTTTAATCATATCTTACATGAAAATGCTTCTGCGTTTGAGATCGAAGCTAGAGTTATTCTTAAAACCGCAAACCTTGCTTGCAAAGCCAACCTCAAAGCGGTTAGCATCACAGATAGTTCGACGGTCGTAAGACCTATGCCTATAACTATTCAAATTGCAACTCCGTTACCATTAACAAACTAAGGAATATCACTGCCAGTTACGGAGACGAAATCAACATTTTGTCGCTATGGAGCCGTATTGCACTCTTGGGACCGACAGGCTTCAGCATCTTTGCCCCATTCTTTCCCATTCCCATCCCATGCTTAAGAATTCTATTCCCCCTCCTACTTGGCGAAGAACCCTTAAAAAGAAGTACCCAATGGTCTTAGTTGCTGGTGCTCAGCCTACTTTCAGTGTTCGACCTTAACACATTCTGACAATAATAACGATAAACAGAATCATAAAATTTGTATTTTGTAGTTTTCTTCATAACCTCAATGAAAAGTATGGCAGAAATTGGGATAAAAGGTGTACGCGCCACCGTACCTTACGGTGCATGCATGCCTGACTATTACGAGTATAATAATTTGGATCGACGCACTTGCCTATGTG
Source organism: Glossina austeni (assembly GCA_000688735.1). Classification (NCBI taxonomy): domain Eukaryota; kingdom Metazoa; phylum Arthropoda; class Insecta; order Diptera; family Glossinidae; genus Glossina; species Glossina austeni. The sequence continues at coordinate 2,372,966 of KK502406.1, read as the reverse complement.
ACAATAAATATCGCTAGATTGTTACGGTTGTTGGCCAAAGATCACCTATTATAGTATTTTGCTTTTTCATGCGATTCCTTATAAGAACCATCGCCCATTCCATGTGTGCGTGCGTGTATTTTATTTAATAAATTGAAATAAATTTCGCTTTTTGTTTTTTGTTTTTTTTTTTTTTTTTCTTGATTTCCAATTTTCTAATCTATCAATTTATTTATTAAATGGTTCTAAAAAAAAGTTATATAGTAAGCGCAGTAAGCAAACTTATGCGAGTATGTGTATCAACATATGTTTTTGTTTAGATGTGTTAGTATTGAAAACCCAACCCGAGTCTACCTCAACATGAAAACTATTTGAATAAGATAAAGTGAGTATTTACGAGGCAATTGCATACGAACGACAGACGACACTATCAAACAGACACACTCAACCGGTTTGAAATAATCGTGAAAACTTTGAGTCAATTGTATGGGCATGTGTAAGCGTTTTTTACTTATCTATATAAGAAAAAAAAAAACAAAAGCAAAAGCAAAAGCAAAACAAAATCAAAATGAGTGTAATGCTGTTTGTTTGTTTGTTTGTTTGTCTGTTTGTTTGTGTCTTTTGTTCTATATACAGTTTAGCTGAGATGCAAATGCTAACAACATGCAACAATAAATTCACCACACAACGGAGTGAAAATACGATTGAAATTCAACATAGCCGGTCGTTGTTGGCTGTTAGCGGAGGTTCTCGCAAACTCCGCGAATCGTTATGTTATGGTTACTTAGTTGATGTTTTGATCGCTAGCTTTAAAACGTAACGAATGTGCGCGTGCATCGAACACGACACGAGATAACGACCGAAATAATTCGCAACTTATGGATACGCGTAACCACATTATTATAGTCTACCTGGAAATGGAAATGTTAGTACTGCATACACTTCATGTATGCATGCATAGTAGATGAATATCACAAAGAGAAATAATAAGTTATGTTATAAGTTGTGGTGTGTTGTGTTCAATTTTTTTTTTAATTTTTTTTATTTTTTTTTTTTTTTGCTTAAACTTGCACGAAATTTTTGTTTGGTTTAATAAATTGAAATTTGATTTAGTAGAGGATTTGATTGTGCGGCTTTTGCGATTTCATTTCGTTTACCAAAAATGCTAAACGTAACCTCCATACGATCTCTCTAATGCCATTTCGATAGGAGTCGATAAATAAAAATTTAGCAAAGAAAAAATATGAAAGAAAAGTAAATTCTATCATCAATGATTTGTTTATTGGCATTTGAAACGATTATATACGTATGTATGTATGTATGTATGTAGTGTAATGTAATGTAATGTAATGTATTAAATCTTGTCAAACCTTAAATGGTCGCGACAAGTTGTGGTTTCATATTAAAAAAAAATGAAAATAATAAAAATTTGTTTTTTATTGTGCGTCCGTTGCTTATGGAAGGAAGAAAGACAGAAGAGAAAAAAACAAAAAGAAAAAAAAAAACGAAAAAAAAAAAAAGAAGGAAACACAATGATTTGTAAATGCTTTGAAAAGAGTATTTACTACCTAGTTGTCTACTCATGCGCTCATAATGTACAGCATAACGTGCAAGCAAACGTAACCGAGATGTATATATAAAACGACATACCATTTATGGTAGAAACGGTTTGCTATTTCTGTGCAATGTGTGTGACTCAAGTTCAAGTTCACGATTCGATTTCAATGCCGCTCTCGGTATAGGTAAAATAATGTGCGCAAGTGTCGGAACATTATAATGAAATAACGCGTCTTCTTATCCTTCTTTTAAATAGTGCGTGTGCGTGTGCGTGTGCGTGTGCTTGTGCGTGTGCGTGTTTGTATGTGTACTTGTTTTATTTAATTATAAATTAATGCGTTTTAAAATAGCAAAAACGGGAATAAGGTACAAAAATCTTGAAATCTCGAAAAAGGAGCGCATTTTTTTTTTTTTCTTACTACACCAACGCATTTGTAATCTTTTATTCCGTGTAATATATGAATGGCGCAACGATAAAATTTAAAAGAAACAAAAACCCAAATCGTGAAATTAAAATGAAGTCATAATAAAATGCCAACCAACGCAAAAATAAGTTTTTGTTTTTTTTTTTGTTTTTTTTTTTTTTTGTTTTGCTTTTACTTAACATTTTTCAATATATTTTTATTTGTTTGTCTTTAACACAATTAAGCCGGTATCGAAGTCATCGTCATCGTCATCGTCATAGTCATTATTATTACAGACGTGAACGAACACCATACACCAATTTATTCCCTATATATAAAATGAATATGTGATGTGTAAAAGTACGCTCATGTTCTTGCAATTTCAACATACGTTCTGGCATACGCACGCATGCACGTTTATGATAATCATCAGATGCATGATCATCATCGCAATGGCGTCAACTTAAACAAAAGAACAATAAAATTATAATAACGACAAGAATAACAACAACAACAACAATAATAATAATAATAAAACAAGTGAGAAAGCTATATATGTGTGTGTGTTATGTCGTATGTCGGAATTTCGTATACCTTGTGCTAAAAAGGATCATAACGGATCATGTTTGTTACAACTCAATAACATCTACTCGAATATTTGTGGACCTTAATTATCTAAGACCTCTTTTCATAATATATTTATACCGTATGTATATGCGCTATGAAGCATAAGCATAAGCATAAGCGATAATATTGAAGTGTCATTAGAGAAAAATTTCGCAATTTTTTAGCAATTTGTAGAGTTACCAGCCAGAAGCGGTAACTGAGCTCCTACTAGGACTACTTGTTGATTGCCTTCTTCTTACTTTTTTTCTATACCTATTTATTGGAAGTATGTATGACGTAACGAATTAGGTCAGCTTTGGCCGCAAACATATGGTCAAATTTAAACCTTTGCACGCCTATGCGCCTATGCGACTATGTGACGATATTGCATTTTTTACTCCAACTCCTATGTCAACCTCGAGCCAATATTACATTATTTCGAATTATTAATTAGAGAGGAGAAGAAGAAGGAGAAGGGGGCAAAGGGTTGAACATATCAGTTTATTACCGGAACGAGGAGTCATAGGAGATATTGGTAACGCTCGCGTTGATGGTAGCACCATCAGGGAAAGGTTAACCTTTTCCATTATGCCGTCCGTCATTAAAGCTGCTGAAGAAGAAGCTGAAGAAACTGATGCTAGGTCTGTTCTTCCATTTCGCAGCAGCACAATGCATCCGAAGAGTCCGTGCCCAAAAACATTTGTCCTTTCGTCTTCGTGGTATTCTTCATGGTATTTCTTACTTAACGGTCAATTGTGTTCCAGCCGGAGTTTAAAGGACACAAATATACCTCATATGCACATATTTGAAGTATCCGTTGTAGTGCGTTGTGATTATGAATGAGTAGATGAAGCAAATTGAAAGAATACCCCTCCTGCGAATATTCAAATTATGGCCTTCACGAAGCAAATAGAAGCTATCCGAAAGAGAAGAAGAGTTTGTATGCGCGTAGTCGACAGTGACATACACATATCTTTTTTTATTGACCCCCTCATGATAACTCCTCTTCATTTTATTATCATTTTCGACAAATGTTCGCACACGTATCCTTCGCTTCATTTGTAAGAAACAGTGTAAGCAGATAAGGGATGACGGAAAATGACTAATGCCGAGTGATCGAATAACTTATTTGTCATAGTGTGCTCAGCCGTTCTCATATAAAGGGGAGATCAAGAAAAGTACAAAAATACAGATTGATTAGGAAATGATGGTACGAAAAAAAATTTAACAACATAAGCAAGTAGGTCCTACGCCATATTGCATAGTAGCAAATATCAAAAATTATTCCGTTCGGTCGTGTGAAGACTCATTCCTAGTGAAAGCTCTTATCTGGCCCGAATTGGTCCAAATTTTCCACAATAAATTTGTAATTTTCATTTCGAAAATGCAAAAAATGAAAACACGTTGACCATAGCAGTCCGATAATTGAATTTTAGTCAGCCACGAACATAAGCAAAAGCATGGAACAGACAAGTCTACTGGTAGTCAGTCACTTAATGCAGCAAATGCTATTTTTCCAAAATACAGCGGAAATGTGGTTTCGCGTCACTTTTCATATGTTTGGTGTTATGTGTATCAAAATTCCGTTAATTCGTTGAAGTGAGTTTGCATATATTGATTACATACATACAACAATGTTGAAAAAACATATTTACTCAGGTGAACAGCATATTGATTACGTATTATTGTTGGAATTCAAGCACATGTATTTAGAGTTTGTTTGTAGTTACATATCTTGAGTTTCATTTTCAAATTGTTTATCCATTTGTTAATAAGTGATCTGCATTAGGTAAGAGCCAAATAACATAACGGCTTATTGAATAAATATGTTAATCGCTTTACGTCTAATGTCGTAGTTTCCCTATCACTGAACGTATTATTTTAAGCAGATTTTTGAAAAAAAAAAATTAGACGATTTACTTATGTGCCTAAGAGTGAGTGCTTATGTCTTAATTATTCGCGATTCACTTTTGATTTAAAGAAAGCTAATATAAGACTTTGGGTCCACTACGTTTATTTCTTTGCATTCCTTTGCAGCAGTAACAAAGCACGTCACTTAGCTCAGGACTGCGGAGCTGTTCAGAATATCTGTCCCTTGCAATTGATAGATGGTTTCACGTGGCCGTGTCTATGTGAACAAGCGAACGCACCATTTTCTGATCCGAGACAGATCGGCTTCTTATCAAGTCTTCCTTCCCGTTCCTTAACACTTTTTTATGTTGTCTGAAAATTATTGGATGCCCATTTTTTCCACTGACTTGGCTACCGCTGCCCTTTGGCGCTTTTGTTTCTTCCTTTATTTAATTTGTATTCGTTAATTTTTCTGCACTTATGCTTACGAAAGTCTAAATAATTTGCATGGACAAACTTTGATAAATCTTCACATCATCTGGTTCTCCATTCTATTTAAATACCATTTAACTCCCTCTTGGTAATTGGCATTTGTACCCAACACAATGACAACAGGCGTGTGAACTCTTGGCCTCATTCTGCCTTGTTAGTATTTCGCCATACTGGGCGACCGCGTAGCTCAGTGGACAAGAGTTGCGACTATCAAGGTGATGTTCGGTTTGCGTTGTTTCGCCACACTAAGCTGGGGCCTAAACGTTGTCTTCTCTTTCCTCACTTCTGTCTGACCATCAACTATCTGGCACCTATTGGGGACATTCCTGTTATAATCGGTCTTGTAAAAAGCCGATGTCTGAAGCCCATCGTAGATGATATTACGCCGTACTCGGCGTATCCTTCACCATCCTACGATGTTGACGGAACTTGCTCCGTTAAATATTGTATCTATCAAGATCGTGCCACGTCGGGGGATGACCCGCTCGAAAATCTTTTTTATGCGAAACAGTACTATTCGATATTCGGGTGCTGTTAGTCTGCTTGTGTACCTGCAATTATAGATAGGTGGAGGCGACTGCCAGTTCTTGCGCACCGTACGTCTCCTGATTCCTCCTGATTAATTGACGACCGTACCGTTGCTGAAAATCTCTACCTTCTCAATAGCGTTAATGATTTTTTTCTTCTGATAAATAATGAAATTCCGAACGAACAATAACGACCGATGTGGCGCGAGAGAGTTAAGAGTTAACCAGGGTTTTAGACTTAGATTGCGTCTCCTTTTCGCTAATCTTGTCAGTGTGTCTAGTCATAGTCATATGCATGATTGTACAACCGAAACGTAGTTGAAATTTATCTCTCCTGGGAATGCTTCATTCAATTAATATTATAAACGAAACAACAAAGTAAAGGAATGAGTTTGGTAAGAGTGTATGTGCTTTAATGTTAACAAAGTTCACAGCAATTGCGACTGAGCTCCGTTCCACATGAATAACATTCGATAACTGTACTCAATAAATAACTAAGCAATGAATGAAAGAATGAATTTAAACTAAGACAATGAGAGAGAAACACAATAAATTATGCACAACTGCAAGCATCACGTTTGCAGCTGTAACAATAACCATAAATATATACACAAATATAATTATAATTTACAACAACGAGAACTTTATAAAATCGAATAATTTGGACACCAAACGAAATCTAAATAAATCATGACGACACTTATTTAAAAATGTTGGCCCAATTGGATGCTTGTGCCAGGAAAGTGGTTCAATTGATTGTCGATTGTGAGCGTGTGAGCGAATTGAGCGAACTTATAAGAAACGCTTGCATAGTTCTCATAAATATGACCTTCAAACTGCTCATCAACACTTCTGCTACAATCAATTACCTAATTATTGACATTTAAGAAATTATTTGTAGCTTTTATTTTTTCCATGACTTTGTTTTCTTCAGCTTTTCAATCCTAATCGGATCAGGTTGAGTCTTTGAGGCTTATTTCCGCTTTGAACTTGAGCTTTTCGATTCTTCCACATTGCATTTCTAAATACTTTTTTTATCTAACACCGCCCCCAAAAAAAAAAAGAAATATGTCTGTTGTCGAAATTGAACCTTTTTTTTTTCTAACGCATCTTACAACGATCTGTCTCTTATGGCTTATGGTCAGAAAACTATTTCGTATCTTGGACAAAAAAAACCTTAATGACCCAAATTTGGTAGAGAGATGCGCTAAGAAACCGTGCATACCGTTGCAGGCCACAGTATCATATTTAATAGCTTTTTTACGGGCCACGAACTGAGCCCAAAATTATGAAGAACGGGAAAGCCTGTGTAATGACTATTGTACACATTGTTTTGGCCGCAAAAATGTGTCTATCACTTTTAAATTTGGCGGAAACATTGGAGATTCCTGCACGCACGCTCCTATTGAAAATGGACCACTTATCCAGTGCAACATAAACGGGGAACGCCTCTTTACAATCGTCATACGATAAAAATTTCAATGTATATTCTACCTAAACAGAAGTAATCAGCCACGCCCGCTCAAGTCGTTTTTGTGATGAGGATGCTGGTGGATATAAAAGATTCGAGCACAGCCGAATGTAATTTTCTTACTCATTTCACAACGAGTTTATTTACTTATTGTCTACATATTTTGCAAATAAACTTACAAAGTGTGGACTTAAAGACTGCCGGGTAAATTAGATCATACACTCGTCTGCATTGAAAACTCTAGGGCTTGCCGCGGTCCTTTGCTTACTCGGCCACTGGTGCGATTGAAATTTATTTATTTTTACATAATTGGGAAGAAGTCTCTACGTGTTCTGTGCATAATGTTTGATGTGTATATGTCGCTATATCTAACAATAGGTCGTCCGAGGGAAGGTGGCGAAATCGGGGTTGGCATATGCGGCCCGAAGACCATACCGGTTTAAGAAGACCATACCGCTGGAACATACTCTCTCAATGCATCAGAATGCTGAAAAAGATAAAGTAGGAGAGAGCTAATCTGCATTCAGTCCGACAGTTAACCAGCTCCAAAGGTCCTCAAAGTGCATACAATAACCTCCAAGCTTGTGTTGGAATGCCTTCAAAACCTGAATGAAGTAGGGAAGCACAATGAGGTGCACCTATCTTGTGCACCCGGAAGGAAGAAAACGAAAGGGCAGACTGTCCAACCGGTAGGGGAGCCAAAGGGCTATGATACGAGCCTCATCAAAAGGCCGGTATCAGAATGGGCATAGGAAAAAGACGGCAATCCTTTGGAAGCGAAGTCTAGGATAATGGCATGCAAAAAGAGCTCTCGAACCCTCCGACATAGCCCACATAGAACTACGAAGGAGCAATACCTCCTGCAGGGTGATAATTGCCTCAGGTACCCTCTGAAAAATATTGATATCCCAGATGCCGATTCATGCAGATTCTGCGAGGCCGCGAAGGAAACATCCCATCACATCCTGTGCGACTGCGCGGCCATCTGCAGGATCAGATACCAAGTGTTTGGCGAACACTTTATAACGCCGAACACTGTATGGCGCTACGAAACTAAGGAGGTGCCAGGATTCATGACGATCCGAAAGCTGGAGGACTACCGGCACGGACGAGTATATTAGATGCTTGGACGCATTGATCATCACTTTACATTACACAAGCCGCCAAAGATGGAGATATTCTTGCTGACTGTGAGCCTATGAAGCTTATCGATTTGTTAGAAAAACATTTGGTCCGATTAGGGTTAAGGGAGATCTCGTTGCTAGTAAGAATGCCTAAGCGTACACGGTGGGATTCTGCCTTTCTTTTCCTTTTTTTTCTGCATCTTAGAATTCTAATAATACCGCCAAAGAAGAAGGACGAGCCTAGCAATCTCGTTACTAGTTTTCTCACTTCATAGCTGTTTTCTCTCAGCAATTTTTTCAATTTAATTTCTATCGAATATTCTTCGCCATAAATTTATTGTTCATTGTTGTCTATTATCTCTATGTAGGTTAATTGTAACTTAGTTTCGCCGCGTTATCATTATTACTGATGTATGACGGTTGAGCAAAAATTTAATATTATACTGAAAAGCGGGAAGAAAATAAAAGCACAATCTCTTAGAAACTTCATGAATAATTTTAATTTATAAGATAAGAATTTTTAACTGTAAAATATTTTATTGTATTAGATGTTGGTGACGTCATTCCACTTCAGTGGAACAGTGCGATGAATGCATACTCTCTCTATTCAAAGTAAACGATGATACATTTTTTTTTTTGAACGAGGAGCAGGGGCGTGTTATACCATAGTACAGATCACGGAATCATTGCGCGAAGAGCGCTCGCGGCGCGGAAAAGACAGCAGCACACTGTCATATCTCAAGTTTAGATTAGTAAAATAGAATAAACGAATAAATCTTGGATATCCATTCTGCGCAGTAGCTAATCGGGTTCGCCTTCGCATCAGTCATGTCGAATGCAACTCTAATATTTGTTTAAATCAAATTCTCGAACGATATCTTTTACTGATTACGTTTGTTAGACAGTAGGGCGGTACTTTTATGTCGAATAGGCCTTATATTGCTCTGTGCGATTTAAACGGATACACTAAGACGTAGCTCCGCTGCAGACACAAAACACGACGCAAAGCGAAACGGCGCAAAGTGAGTCGCGATTATAGTACAGATGATGTTTCACGCCTATCGAGTTATGGTTGAAGAGATAACAGAGGTTATGTTCATGTCCAAATAACGGAGTTATGTGGTCGTGTTTGTCTGACCGTACATTGGATGTTGTAGTTGCTCAAAATGGAACAAAAACCCAACCTACAAGGAAGTACGATCTGCTCCCCCCGCCTATTATATTCTCCACACATACGACTCCCATCCACTATCGTCTATTGAAAGATCTCAAAGGGATGCTCCGGCGAAAGATATTTGGATCAAATGATGAGATCATTGCAGAAATTGAAACGTATTTCGAGGATCGCGGCAAATCATTTAATTACAGAGTCATGGAATTATTAGAGACCCTTTGGGCTAAAATAGGACTATGCTGTTGAATAAGATCGAATTTTGCATTAGCTTTTAATAACTTTCTTGTATTTCATATATAGTCTTATTTCGGGCTAAAGCCATTTTGAGAAAAATGTAACAGTGCCTCCCGTTATGTTAATTTTGACAAATGGTTTGGTCATTTCAAGAATACCCACTAGCCGATTGCACTTCTACGCCGTGTACATGTCGACTTTGCATTCCTTGTAGCAACTCCTACGATGACCTCGAGTAGAGATATTATTATTTGGAATTAGTAATGAAGGACAGGTTAGTGGTAGGTAAAGAAGGAAAAAGCAATTAGGAGTGCAAAGGGTTAATGAACTCCTTGCTAATGGGAGTTATTGCTCACATAACACTACTACTGACCCCGCAAACTTAACTCAAGAAAATACATTACCTTTAGTCTCTACTAAAAATAAAATTTTGTAATGTGTACACTTTATATGCTTCCACTTATTGTCTAAACGATAGGTCTAAAATATGGTATCTTTTCAGTCTATTCGTTTCTTCGCTATCGTCCAGAAAACCTATTGCGAGCAAGCTCGAAAGATGGGTTCGTCGATCAAAGATGTCGAACGCTGAAACCCGAAAATTAACAAAAAAAAAAACAGAGCGTGGTTTCTATATATTTTCCTTGTGGTGAATATCAAAAACTCGCCTCAGAGAGAATATATGATTTTCTATTGTAAATAGAGAGAGAGAGAGAGAGAGAGAGAAAGAGATCTTCTTTCAATTCATTGAGAAGAATGAAAAAGAAAATACATTTTTTTTTGTAATTTCGATATTGAATATATGTCTACATGTATACATACATATGTACTTAGCTATATAGTCATATATATATACAATTATAAATGTGGTAATTATCACTTTAAGGTAAGCTTCGTATTAAGTCAAGTTCAAGGAAACCCGAGATTTTGCCTATAGTTCGTAAGGTGTGTTTCGAAATGCGGGCACGCTTAAATTCTCTTTCCCTTGCTCACGTATGTAACTAAATTTATGAGTTATGAACTTCTAAATAAAACCTTGACACCTCATTGTTGTGGATGATAATGACTTTAAGAAACGAATACAAATAAATTATAAAATGTTTTACGTTAATTTAGTTGGCTTAAAATAATTGAGAGAATGGTTTTCTTAGTAAAAATGAAAGAGTTTGTTAGCCTTAATAAATTTATAATACGGGCAGTCGGTACAAAAAAATCAATTGCATATTAACATATATGTACATACTCTTGCATTAATTTTGTCAAAGTGTTTATAGCACCCAGCAAGAAAGCACACTGTCTGTCTGTCCGTCTATCTATAGTGGTTATCATGGTTGCGGTTTCAAATTCTCCAAAATATTGAAAGTTTTTGTACGCAAGGAAGATTGGCCGAAAAACACACTCATACAACTCATACATAAACTGAGAACACCTGTGTTTTCGAAAAGCGCAAAATGAGTCCCTGCGTTTATTGCTCAACAGCTGAAACAGCCACAACGATAAATGCTTCCACGTATCTCTTCTATGGGTGATCGTACAGTACTTGCGTAAAAGTAAAAAAAATTGGCGATGTCAGCTCACTGGTATAGAGTATCGAAATATGTTCTAGTTTCGTTTTTCTTGAGACATTCATTTTCTTTTCATTTTTTCTTCTTATGAATGCATTTGAAAGAGGAATAAATTATTTGAAAGAAAAAAAAAATTATATTTACAAAGAATATTGCGCCAGCAACGTATTGAATTTTCGGTTATGTGGAAACACAGTAAAAAAAAAAAGAAGAAAAAATAAAGAGTTGCATGAAAAGATGACGTTTGCATATTAAGTGCAATCGCTTGCACACTACATGTTGCGTTGCGACATTAACAACTCATTGACTCGTCTCACAAAGCAATGTACGGAAATCATCGTCGCTGTACTTAGGTTTGACTGTAGGTTTGTTACTGCAATCAAGTTTATAATTATGTTCCCTCATCGGGGAGGTTGACTTTAAAGCGAAAAATATTAACCCTAATCGGAGCACGATGCGTCTTTGAGCCCTGCACTTGAATTTTTTGATTGTTTCATATCGCATTTTCAAAACCTGTGGGATAAGTGCACTAAGTTTGCGTGGATGCACGCAGCACAGAGAACAAGGTGAAATGAACACACATTTTATTATACCGGTCGATTCAGAATCACTTCCCGAATTGATCTAAGCTTGTCCGTCCGTCTTTCCTTCTCGTTTTTTTATGTTTAACCTCCAAGGACAGATGCTATTGGAAATCGAACGCTATTGGTTCGAATGGGACCATCCTCCCACTATCACACCTCAATTTGAAAAGTCGTTATGAAGTGGTTTAGGGTACTTACTCGCTTTCTTTTTATAATTGGAAATCAATACTTAATTTTGAACAATGTGAGTGAATGTGAATTTAAGCCATAAGCAAAAACCATAACGTTGTAGTTATTTCCATGATTGTTATAAGGGACCGAGAGCTATATTGTGATAGGATTCGTTATTAAAACGCGTAGTAGGATTAGGGTTAATATCCCCTGCACCTTAGCAAGAATTTATACTTCTCGATTTTATTCTTTTTGTCTCCTTTTTCCTTTTTCCCTTTTTCCCTTTTTTGCTTGTAATCTCTTTGTAGAACTGGCTTAGCTTATTATGTTCTTCTCGACCATTTTCATACGTAACTTAATAAATCTTATCAAGTCGTTTACGTCGTCTTGTTTGCTGTAAGCTGTCTTAATCTCTCCCTTTATCCCAAGCAACGCTCTTATCAAAAAAAAAAAAAAAAAAACAAAAACACAAACCATTTCATCTCTTTGTGCCGTATTCTTTTAAATTTCAATTTTATTTACTCACACACACAACTTTGTAATACAATCACTGAACGGCTTAAAGAAACGGGGAAAGTAGAAATTACTTGCCCGTTTTTTTCACGTCCCGACTTTTTATGGTAGTTAAAAAAACTGTTTTCTCATCAGAAGTTGGCAGACAATTTCTTGGAATTTTTCGTCGCGGTTACTCTTTTTGAAACGAAAATTTTTCATACGCTATGCGACAAATTGTAATTAACCCAATGCAGGGGATTGTTCGGAGTTCCTGCTAAAAAATGTCTGGCAACTTCGCTGAAATCTGTAGCCACATTTTTGACGCTATGTAGGTTGGCAGGGCGACACTATAAATGATCAGTTCTTTCAGTAACAATGTTACTTTTTGGATTTATCTTATTCGACTTGGCAATCTATTGTCATCTGATGCCAAGGTGTTGATTAAATTGTGTCTGAATTAATCGGAGTAGAAATTTGTTCGGCCCGTTTCCTGAGGGAGTAAATAATCGTATTAGTACCCTGTATAGGGTGCTGAATGACACTATGATCTCATCATTGGAAAGTACCTGAAAGTGCCTGCGAGTGATACGCAATTGTATAGTCAGCAGTAAAGCAAAAAAATCCGGTTTCAAAGAAATGAAAATCGCCCGAAATATAATTTAATATAAAAGGTATAAATGATTTAGTATATAAATAAGTACAATATAGGTGTAATTTTAGAAGCGCAAGTAAATGCTTGCAAATCGACTGAACTGACTGGTTCTTTGCTTTTTGCCTTCTCGCGCAAGGAAACTTATGAGCCACTCATTAACGCAGGAGCCGTTCGATTGCAAAGTGGAGCAAGTTCATTTTTAAAAAATAGTATTTTGCTATCCCTAAAAAATCTACAGTCAAACGACTTTTCTTTCTAAGCCCAAAGAGGGTTGGATTGAAAGGTGACGATCGAAAGAAATCGAAGATAGTTTTCGAGCAGAGCTCTGTCGAGTTGTTCGGGCCAAGATATAGATGGATTTGGAAGGCTACTCGAATGAGATAAAGAAGTTTGAGCTTCTTCTTCTTGAAGATGTTTGAAATTGAGTTCGAATTTCTTTCGCTCATTTGAAAGGTATTTCCAACGATGTAGGCGAATATAGACCACATTTTTTAGTTTGACTGAATTGAATTTCAAGTAGTTTTTAAGAATAGTTGTGAAAAGAAAATTTTTGTTTTTTCTTTAATTCATTCGAAAGATATTTTTATATAGATTCGCGAGGTGTCCACAAATATATCTTACTCCGCTCATATCTTATTCCGAACAACTTAACAGATTTGTGTTAGACAGTTTACAGAACTCTGTTAGAGCGTTTGCAGAGCTTAGTTAAGGTAGTACGTAATTGGCTTTGCTAGTTAAAATCGAATTTATCTTTCATACCCTCGAGCTTTTCGAGCTTGTCGTTAGTCACAAAAAAGAATCTTTTAAAAAAACCATGCCCACTAATTTGCTGTCGAATATTTCACGTCTCCTTATCATTATCATCAATATTTATGATTATTATTGTAGTAGAGTAGAGAATGTCTTGGAGATCGATAGCGAAAAAGACATTAGCATTTTTTATTGCTTTAAATCAGTTAGCGGAATAAATATGCTAAACGTTTCGGGTTATTGATAAAGAAGTATTTGAATTTTTGCGATAAGTTTGTGGAAATGTTTCTTTCCTTTCATACGATTAATACGAGAATTGTTGTATAACGCTATCTTAAAACAGTTAGACAGTTTGTCTACCAAACATAACAAACGGACCGTTCGCATTGGCGTATTAAAAGAAACATTTTAAAAAGGGCACTGACTTTCATTTGACATCATGCTAAAATATTGCTAAAGTTAAAAACCTAAGGAATTCCCAACATTCGTTCAAACAAGCGTTTATATTATATATATATATATATATATATATATATATATATATATATATATATATATATATATATATGTATATATGTGCAGTGTGTGTGTGCATTAAAAAACAAGCATGCTGAGCGAGAGCGCAAGAGAAGAGCTCAATAAGAGAAGTGAGGTTCGCCTCACATCCATACACTTGTGTATAAACATAAAAACAAAAAAAAAAACAAAAACAAAAAAAAAAGAATACATTTCTTGTCTTCAACAATTGACCAAATTGAAATGAAATGAAATGAATTTCATCGTTGACCAGACAAAGAAGGTCTTTAACCTCGTGTGTCCGTTTGAGCAACAATAAATCCCCTAAAGGTAAAGGCAATCGAAAATTTCAGCAGCAGCATAGGTCCTCATTGTCAAAGGTTTATGCTAACTAACCGGCGATGTTGTTACCACTTTTGTTGCAAGCAGCAGGAAAGCAACAAGCATTCGGCATTTATGTAACTATGTAGAAGTACGAGAATGTACGTATTTCCTATACAATAACTGTAACCATTGTGGTTTTGAATTAAATATGTTTTTTTTTTACCTCTTTCTTCAACACATTCGTTCGTCGTATTCTAAAAGCAAACTTTCAGGTTGAAAGATTCTGCATCACAGAAACTTCGATAACATGCTGTTTAAAAAAGTAGGTGTTCGAGGCATTATAAATGAAATTACATGCACATGCACATCGACATATATATATGTATATATATACTCTTCTCGTTTTTTTTCTCCTTTTTTTTTTTTTTTTTTTTTCTTTGCATCGCATTACATACTACCCTTGAAGTATACTCATTATCAGTTACTTGGAAATATCAGAGATATTTGTAGTAACATATTGCCATGGCCGTCTACACTTGAGCGCCACTTGAAGTAATATTCACAGTTATATTGTAAAATATTTTTATTTTGAGTGGCATAAATGTATAGTCACATGAGAATTGAGATCGCGATTTTTTTTTTTTTTTTTTTTTTTTTGTTAATATGACCAGTCACTCAGGGTACGGCCCCTATTGGTGTAACTGTCGGTGACTGTCAAAAGGATGACAGGGAATAGAAAGAAATAGCAAGGTAGTGGCCGCAGCCTAGTGGGTATATGATCCCCTGCTTTTTTTTTTTTTTAATATGACCAATCACTCAGGGTACGGCCCCTATTGGTGTAACTGTCGGTGACTGTCGAAAGGATGACAGGGAATACCAAGGTAGTGGCCGTAGCCTAGTGGGTATATGCCCCCCCCCCATCGATAAGTCTTATGCGTTTATCGACTAAGCGCTCATTATTGTTTTGACTCAAGAAAACTTCACCGCATTTAAGATTTGAACCCGCGAGCATTGACTTTGTAGTCGCGGTTCTTACCTACTCGACTACTTACGCAGATAAAAGACGGATTTAATAGTGAAACACTGTACATTCATTACGACACCGTCAACATCTTGGCCATCAACAGGGCCCGCCCACTTTATTAGTATTAATTGTAAAACCTTCGTTTTATTAAAGCTGGCATTCAAATGAACGAGAGCTTGGGTTGAATATTTTTCTGGAATGGAGAATGGAAAAACTTGCAAAGCTCATAAACTGGAGACATATTCTCCGTTAACGCGAACAACGAAATTGACTGAAACAGCCTTCGTCCGCCTGCCTGTCTCTGAAGATTTTGATTTCGCGTTTAATACTTGCTCTAGAGACCATCTAATCGTTACAAATTCATGTCGTCGATTAAATCTTTCAATATATGCGGCAGCAATTACTAAAGGGGATTAAGCTAAAGGGGATTAAGCGTCAATTCGTATACATTTGTTGAAACAAACAACACAAATACCGTTAAGTATGTAAATATGATTTTTTGTATCCATAAATTCCCCTGAAGTAGTGTCGGATTGTAGGGAGACGTCACTTTATATAATATATGCGATCAAGCGAAAGCGAAAGCGTCATCACTTCACTTTTTCATAAAAGTTCCTTTTCCTTGATGGCTCCTATTCCTTGATGTTTTTGTAAAATCTGAAACATTGCGATATTTGCGGTCGCGATAGATTAGTAGGAGTGGCCGAGTAGATAAGCATCGCGACTACCAAGTCAGCGTTTGCGGGTTCAAAACCTAATGCTGTAGAGCGTAGTTGATCGCGCAACATGTGACGATAAGGTACGCATCCACTAGACTGCAGCCCACGCCTTATCTTTTTCCCTTCCCTCATCTCTTCCTGACCTATACGGGACATCCCCTAAGTGATTGCTGATATGGTTGTGCGTTTCCTTAAAAAAGTAAATAATTCTTTGGCAAGTTTATGCGTATGCGAATACAAGCCCAAAAAGGACTTGAGATAGACCCGCCTTTTATTACAGCGGTACGGTCAGAGAGATAGATTCCAAGCTGCAGAGCATAGTTGATCTGTTCGTCTTGCATTTTCCAGAAACGAGCTCCCTTAAGAATGATTCGGATCGAATTACTGATAGGCTCTAGTAAACATTTAAAAGCTAAGCATCTTTCTCAACTTTTTTAGTTGGGCGCATGTAAAGTTGAAAGGGCAAGTAACGCTTTAATCTGCTTTTAAATGGTAGCGTTCACCAAATGAAGTCTGAAGAAGAACTGAAAAAGAAAAGTTTCCTAAACAGTTGTGTCCTTTATATGAGTTGGTTTGAGCAGTTGGTAGTGTTGCTTAAGATCTATGATGATGTGCTCATAATTTTCAGCTAAAATATTACTGCTTTCGTAATGACACAATGTGAAGGTGTTCGTGCGCAGGTCGTTACCTGCGGATTTCGTTATCTAATATAATGCATCATAATGCACAGTGAAATGATTGTCGGTGGTTTAATTTAAATTTGCTTACAGAGCATTTAATCTTGTTTATGGCACCGTGAAAAGGTTGTCACACCTTCTCATATGCAATTGCAACCCTCTTAAGAAACACTATCAGCACGGCGATGTTGAGATATCTACGCATATGCATGTATTCGTGCAATGAGTATAATCGCGTTCATAGGTGCGCGCCAAGCCACTAATGCATTCCGCTTCGTAATATTAATGGCATTTTCTTCATCTATTTACATAGCGAAGAGTTTGTTCATATTTTCCGTAGGGTAAATTCATAGGATTTAATAGACTTTGAAATAATAATATATTTGAGTCGAATATTTTCTTTTATTTGTTTTCTCATTTTTCTCTTTCTTCGTTCGTCATTTCTGACAGAGGTTGCATTGTGTGCAATACGCTCAAAAGAACGACAATCGTTAAGTAAACATTGAATGAAAAATTATCAATACGTTATCTCATAAATGATGAATATGTTCGTTACTGTTGTGTTGTTCGCAGCCACGCACTTATCAATTTCAAATAAAGCAATTTCGTGAAAGAGATCGAAACAAAATGAAATTGTTACCCGCTAAGTGCGGTGTCCCGATAACGATCCTGTAATTCTATCAAAATACTATAAAAACAATAATAAATCTCGGCTGAGTTATCTGGGAACAAAATGCCAACTAAGCTCTAGTCCTTGTCGACTTTTTTTTTTTCTATTATATTATATTTAGTTATACTTTTTTTAACTGCAATCAATAACGTCGACGTTGTACAAACATAAATTTGTTTATTATTACTTTTGATAAAAATGAAATGTTTTATGTGTGTACACACAAGTTGAATACGCATGAGATGGATGGATGGATGGATGGGCGAGCTATTCAAATTTGTAAAGTGAACCAGTAGTGACACACACACTACACACCATAGAGCAGCATTGTTGTTAAATTGTTAAAAGAAACCAGTTAATACTACATAGTAATAGCAATATGTAGAGCAAGGAAGAAAGCTTTATATGCTCTTCGACGCGTCTCGGTTACTATTCCACTTCTATGCTATTTCACGTAATAACGAACACATGTGAAATGTTAATTCAAGAAATTACTTTAAATTTAAATTAAAAACATTGTCGACAGATCGGGGGGACAAATTTTTACATTCGCTTTATCGAATTCGTTTCGTGGATGATAGGGTTCTATAGGCTTCGATTTTCTGGCTCAATCCTTGCGAGCTTAAGAATTATGGCAAAAAAATAAACGAACGGATGGACAGACATCTAATACGAGCCGTTGATTTTGAAAGTGTCCCAAGTCCATTTATGTTAAATTCGAGATGTTGTGCTAACTGCTACGATAGCCATGTAATGTGTTTAGGTCTTAAGCCAGTTTGAACCCTAGAATTTGTCGAAATGAAAAGATTATTTGACAAAATTGAGAAAATATTCTGTTTTCGTTTTCTGCTAGATGGATAACATCCAACAACAATGTTGTGCGATTAATTTTCAATTTTTAATTCAAAATAATTGTGGTATCGTTGCGTTGTATTTCAGCATTTTGACTAGTCTTGTGTTTCCTTAGAGTGATGCCAACTCAATGCCAACTTGTTAACGCTTCTCCTTGATCTTCTCCGGCGTGCTAATAAATCCAGTCTTGCGAATATTCCGAACACTTTAGATGGCCGAGTTGGCAGAAACCCCATCCAACCTATTTTGAAGCAGTTTATCCTTCTCCATCCGTAGATATACTAGTACTTGTGGGCTTGCTAAGGCCTAAAGTTTTATTGAATTTATACGTTTAAGGAGAATAAATGATAAGGCGGGGATTTCGTAAACTTCTATTCCGTAATATTCTTCACACACACACTTGAAATTATCAAAATGGAGTTTAAGTTACTTTCAAAACAAGCGTTCAATCATTTCGTTAACCAACAAACCAGCAAAACCATCGTAAAAACACTTCGTGTTCCATTCAAAGATTTTAGTTACGATTTGCTACGAAATGAAAAGACAATGTGGAAATATAAATATTACCTTGATTTTCGTGGAAAATGGACTTGGGCCACTTTTAAAATATAGTTTTTAGTAAATATAGCCGAACGTTGCAAACAAAATTGTAAAGCAACTGCGTGTGGAAGTGCTCTGAACATAAAGTAATTCTTAAAAATAGAGAGAGAGATCATCAGGGCCAAACTAGAAAGCATAGAGCAGGTGTTCCAATATTTAAACACAAATGTCGTTGCACCAAGAGGCAATAAGTGCTACGCAATTTCCAAAATTCTATGTAATTGGGTTTTGAAAATTTTTTCATTAAAAGATATTCACGCTGAGACATTGTCTTCCTACAAACTATTACTGATTATTATAAAGATCCCATTGTTATAGATGCTTGAGAGATAATACAATTCTATTATATATAGGGAAATAACGTTCACTTAAAAAAGACACAAAAGAAAAGGGAAAAGCAAAATATCTATACTCTCTTATATTGGTGGGTGGGCATGGCCCATTTTTTCTATTTTTGTAGGATGAAAGTGGAAATTTATATCGTGTATCCGTTGTATCTGTGTGTGTGTGATCTCACTTCTCATGGGTTTACCAAATTTGGGCAGCCGGACAGACGGACATGCGTAACCACATTTCGCGTTATAAGGTTTTGACGAAAAAGTCCCATTTAGATATAGTAAAGTATTGGGTAGACATGGCCGATTTTTTCCGTTTTGTGCAAGCATTGCAGCACTGCCCATAGACTATAGGTTCGTATTTTTATGGGTTTATCTGTAAGCCTACTTTGCGAGTAATGAGCGTAAAAGCACTTTTTTATTTAGTTTGAAAAGCAGAGGTGCTCTCGGTTCCCCTGGTGTGGTGTGGACGTGTCCTTTGATCAATATTTTCAATTTTTCTGCTCAATTTGAGACCTATAACTTAGTTTTTGCGGCCAGAAGATTGCTTCACAATAGACATTATACGGATGTTACACAGACGGGCGGCCGTACATGCTTGAATCGAACCAGAATTCGACGCTGATCAAAACTATGATACACTTTACGAAGTCTATAAAGTTTTCCTCTGGATGTCTTCATCCTTCGGATACAAAAATACGTAGACAGAGAGGAGACGATTTACGAAGCGAACATAAGTGTGAGTCATTACATGTGCGAACATCGACTTGGCAGTAGCGAGTGCTACTGCCTCAGCTATGCGATCGGCCTTTTGCGATATCCAGCCTTTGTACATGCCAATCTTCTTCGACCTTTCGCATGTAGCATGTGCGATGTTCATGTAGCTTCCAAACAAACGGTCCATACATATATATATATTTTTTTTTGGATCGTCTCGTATGCATAGGCAGTTCAGGAGGCAGCGTCTTGTGTTTAAATACAAATATATCCAGGCATCCAATGACGTATGAGTTGACCTTTTGATCTTTGCCGAAATAGCTCGCGTCATCTCTTGTCGAAACGCAAGACTCAATACATTCTAAGCCTAAGGTTAAGCCTTAACCTTAAAAAAAAGCATGACATGTTTTCGAAAAGTAGACATAAGTTGCAATAAAGTCGTAAAGTCGCGTCTAAACGGTATGCTGCTCCTCGATCAATTTTGAATCGAAGCGTTCTTCTCACTTGTTTGTTTCACATTTAATTTTAGTCTCAAATTTCGTGTTTGTTTTGAATGTGATGAACACTGTGATAAATATAAATATTTGCAAAATTGCCATGCGACGACGACTGGCGACACCGGCAACTATATCCTAATAATTTTAATAACGAATTGTGTGAAAAGCAAGAAACAAAAAAAAAATAAAGTGAATGTTTAATTAAAATTTAATTAAAGCCAAACAAGTGCAAAACACCGAAGACACCAATAAAGAAAACTACTAATAAAGAAAAAAAAAAAAAGAAAAAAAAATGCAGAAAATCATAGAATTGATTGCAAATAACCGAAGAGAAATAATAATGAAAGAAAAACTAAATCCAATATTTGTTTAAACGATTAATGTAAGTAAGTAAAAGCGAAAAAAGATCGTTCGTATGAGTGGCTGGCTGGCTGGCTGGCTGGCTGTGCTGTGCTGTGCTGTGCTGTGCTGCTGTGTGATGTGAAAAGCAGTTGAAGCTACGTTAATAACGAGGTTATGTCTTACGGTGCAAATACAAGAGATTAAATGGAATTTAATCATTTCCATGGATTAACACAAATACATAGTGACAGCAGCCGGAAAACGATTACAAAGCCATCGTGCAACAGAAAAGGTGGGCATGTAACGTTCGTTGTTGTTGTTGTTGTTGTTATTATTATTATTATTTCTGCCTGTGTATATGCCGGCCGTATGCATATGCGTATGCGTATGCGTGTGCGTATGCGTATGCATGTACAGAATCGGTGACTAAATTAAATGTCAGCAACAAGATTATGTGACAACTGTTACAGGAAAAAGTGAAAATTATTGAAATCCCAGACATAAGATCAACCAACCAACCAACCAACCAACCAACCAACCAACCGACCAACAGCAACAACAACGGCAAAATGGTTAATGCTGTTATGGACGCTATTGCGGTAGGTTTCTTTTTTTTCTTCTATTTATCTCTTTCTCTCTCTCTCTCTCTCTCTCTCTCTCTCATAAGTTGATTTCACAATTGTGTTGTTGTTGTGTGCGTATGAGACGAATTTTATTTTCATATTGCAATTTATTAAAATTTATTAAAATTAATTAATTTATATATAATTTAATATTTTTTCCATTGCTTTTGCAAATAAATAAAGAAAAAGAAAAAGAAAAAAAAAACGCATACACTAACGCTGCGTAACAGTAATAATATCGAGTTTATTATCAATTTTATAGATCGTGTTTGCTTTATTATGTCACTTGGTTTCAAATTTACCATTAAACGCCTTTTTCTAAATGCTTTCAAAATTGGCACAAGCGTGGGAGCTCCTCAACAGCCTCTGCACCATAATCAACCGAGACGACGGAGTCTTTGCATTCAGCGCTATAAGTTTACGAGCGAGCGTGCGACGTGGCAACGTATTTTGCATGGTCTCGGCCTTTATGATTTTCGTTTTCATAATTTATTGAAACTGTTGTTTTTGTAAATATATATACAATTGCGGCAGTACAACGCGTTTCTCATATAAAACTGTGTGTGAAGAATAAACACCGCTTCATAATTGCTACAATGCAGTACAGTGTCTGCCCCCTCCGTTTCTTCTCAATGTAGTTCAATGCATTTGTATAGCTACTACTGCTACTTCAGAAGGTTGCAAATATGTTCATGTAGTTGTGCTTGCCTTTGCCTGCCTTTTTGTCTTGTTAATGTCAACGTGCTTTTCTAAAAATATTGAGGTACAATGTTACGATGATGGAATTAATTGGGAAAAAAGAGAGAGAAGAAACAAAAAAAAATTGAAAACAAGTGTTGTTGCTCGCGTTCTTAGCCATTTTTTTTTTTTTTTGGTTTTGCTTTTAATGCACTATTTGGTGTTTATTGTCGATATAAACGGCCAGTCAACGGCCATTTGAATAAATTTGCACATTACTGAACATTCGGTTACCCAAATAACTATTAGCCATAGTAGCGATTCCGACTTTGCGATAAGTCTTGCGAATTGAATCAAGAGAACATTATGGATCGCAACCGATCGAAACATATCGTATAAACAAAGTTGTGCACATATAGTCTGATCCATCGGACTACAACTCCGCCTTCCTAGAAAGGTTGTAAAACATGTCAAATGCAAATCGAATTCAATCGAAATCCTTTCAGATGCAATTTTTATGATGATCATCATGGTGGCAGCACTCTTTGCCTATGGCATCGAATATCAATCGATAGAAATGCCGACAATCAATAGTGTCCCGTGTCTGAAAAATTGCACTGAAGATGAATATTGTGATTTTTATACCCCATCGATCGATTCAGAATCAATTTAAGCTTGTCTCTCCATCCGTCCGATATTTTTACGAGAGTATTCTGACGTGTTATTATCCAAAGACGAACATTATTGAAAGTGGTTCGGATCGGCCCCCTTTCTCGACGGCTCATTTCGAAAAGCCGTTACATGAATATCGACTGGGCGGTGTAGGGTATTTAATGGTGAGGCCTGGCTCACAATAGCACTTCTGTTTCTATGCTTTCATCTTAACGACAATTGACCTAAACAATCGGTTCCGCTTTTCAATCTATTATTTGGTAGACATGTTAACTGTACAGTGAAAACTAAAAAAAATGAAATTCCATAACAAAAGTACCATTAGAGATAACATGCAATAACAACAACTTTAGTCCCCATTTAGAAATGCATATATGTATGTATGTATTTATAAGAATGAGAAGAAATAATAGGTGCCTTTACGTTGCTCTCTATTATGGACTAGGCGTTAAAAACTGCTCTAGACACGATTAAAATAACTTAGAAATCACATTTCTAAATAAATTTTGTCCGTCATTCCCGAGCAGTGCTTTGAAATGTAAATGCGTTTGTTGTGCAGATGAAAGCTAGACAGACAGAGTATTTCGTAGAGTTGTTCCCTTTGGTCTGTTAAATCTCAATTTTCTAGTTACATAGCCCTTTAGAAAATTGCAGTGAGCTCTCGCCGCTCCCTAGGCTCTCAATTAAATATTATTTCGATTTTCAAACGTAGACGTAAAAACCGTTCACAGTTAATTTATTTAACTATTGGTTAATAAATATTGCGGCTTAAAAAACTACGGTAGAGTCTCGAATCGCAAAGAGAGGCCACAGTCTTAAGCGGACTCGAAAGCATATATCGCGTATATAAACAATGCATATAAGAGAAATTTGTAAAGACTGTTACCTGTAACGATTTTCGGAAACTCATCCAACATTGAAAAAGACAAAGGTTTCGGGATCATCACCTTATAAGAAGACTAGCCAGCGAGTCAGCTGTTCATTACAAGTCATAGACAAGGAAACCTTTTATACTTCTATTATTATTATTATTATTACAAGTAATTTAGCCAGAGAAAGATGTTCTAAGAGAGTAGTCATAAATCATAAAGCGTCTGCGACTATCGGTTTAGTTGAAAACTTTACCGCACTTGACATTTGAACCTACGAGCGCTGAGTTCGTAGTCGAGATCGTTTGACTGCTCGCCCGTTCAGGCGGATGAAGCGTTCCTTAGGACAATAAGGAATTCAGTGTTTTTGAAAAATCGCTGAGAAGTCGAACGTTTACTATCCCTCTGCTAAAATTGTGCATACTCAAGGAGGTCAATACTCGTAGGCTCCGTACAAAACCATCAGTTCATCTAAAATCGAAAGTGGAAGCGGATTATGTCAGAGAAATTATACCATAGTAAAATTTAATTGTTTGAATAGATTGGAAAGAACGGTTACGCTCTTAAGGAATTTTTAACGTTTGGCTAGAAACGTAATCATTCTACATAACGTCCTGCAATAGCTTTCTGACAATTTTTTTTTTTTTTTTTTTGGATGAAAGGAACGGTAGCAGAATAATAATATTCGGAAAGGTCATTAGACGTATAGTTACGTGTTGAAAAAAAAATATTAAAAGACAATAGCAAATCCTTAGAGTAATCTTCAGGTTAGAGGGCGCCAAGACATGCAGCAGTGGACATGTTTCATTATTACAACAATTTTTTTATTGCTTCTTTTCATAGTGGTGTGCCATCACAAGACTATAGCAAATCCTTAGAGTAATCTTCAGGTTAGAGGGCTCCAAGACATGCAGCAGTAGACATGTTTTGTTATTACACCAATTTTTTTATTGTTGCTTTTCATAGTGGTGTGCCATCGCAAGCCTATCAAACTGCGCTTCCAAGTTCAAATGTTTCTCTGTGTGCGCTTTCTTCGACAATTTTTGGCTCGAAAGTGCCTTTTATGCCGTGCCGGTCAAACGCAGGATAGCGTCTTTTACACTTTACACAATGCGAGTTGAAGTAATTCAATAGTCGAATTCATAGCCAACATTAAGAATGTCGTTCTAAACGTTTAATTTCTCAGGAGAAACGCTGAAAGCTTTCCAATCTTTCCCACGCTCATATCGACACAAAGTTCATTCAGATGAAGTTTCCGGTAACATCTATGAGTGTATTAGAAGAGTTGAAAATCAATCAGGAAAATGTTAGGCTCTAATTTCCTAGAAGATGCTCATAGCAGAGCAGAGGGGCTTTCTTAACGGGTGGTGATCATTTTTTCACTTATCCATTGTGCCAACAGTGGTGCTGGTTACCCCTTAAGTAAAAAGTACTCAAACATCATTGTTCTGGAATGATCCACTTATTCCAACTAAACGATATTTCGCTAGGAGTTAAGAACAAATGATTGTCTTTTCTTTAGAAGCTCCTGCAGTCTCTACAAATTTTCTTAATCATGTCTACCCCGTCCACTGCTTTCCTTTCCTCATAATATTGCTTAAGCCTTTAAGCGGTACGCCTTTAATATAAATGTATCGCGTTGCTTTTTAGATTCGATGGAACAAGACATCTGTAATCGCTTTGGCTTCTCAACTCAAGTTCGCGTTCAAGAAAAGAGAAAAAACTATTTGCGTCGTTTTGTTCATAAAGCAATTTAAAAAACTTGGCACATTAATATAAAAGTGCGCTCAATAAATCTAAAAACATTGCACTTAGCATTCTCATCCACGCCACGTTCGTTCAGCTAACATATTTACATGCACTCACTCATACATACTTATGTACGCTAGCGCAACATATTGTAAAACAATGCAAATTAATGTTGTTTTACAGATTTGATTGGTAGTAAATTATTGCACATTTTGCAACATAACTGAATTCATTGTTCTTGGATTTGGTCACGAAGAGCTTGCTTTTCTTTCTTCTCTTTGCTGCCTTTTTCAAGATAAGCATTTTTACACTGCACGTTATGTGCTGGGATTAACTTATTTCTTAGACATTTTAAGCGCGGAAAAGTGAAAGCCTCTCTTAAAGAATGATTGCTTTGCATAAATGCGCCAAGTGCTTGCGAGTGCAGAGCTCTGTATTTGTACCGCAGGAATCCTTTAAATGCACATATTGTACAAGGATACGCATAAAGTGTCGTAGTATTGCTGGTCACCTGTCTGGCTGTTGCGTGTTCAGCTAACTAAGAAAATATCTTTTTTTCTTAAAGTTTCCAATCCTGGACATAGAAGTCACAATTCTATTGACTTGGTCCACCTCCATCCAACAACCAAAAAAAAAGAAAAAAAAAGGTTTCCAATCTCAAAGTTCAGTTAACAATGTTGAACCCCATGGGGACCCATGTTTCCCCTTATTCCCATGTCAACTTGGGAAATGAGATAAATCGAAGCAAATATTTGTCCATATTTATGCATAATTACGTTGAAGAATGACTTTGAATACTGGGGCACTGAGTTGCCCAATATTCTCCTATCAAGCGTTGCCAGAATCTATCAAATCCGGTATTGATATTGATGGTGTATCATGTTATAGGGAACAGAGTTCAAGGTTGTTGTTGTTTGTCGAATTGTATGAGTAGAAGTTTATCTCTTACTCACGTACATTTTTATAAACGCATCTGTGTTAAGGAATGTGGCCCGATGAGTGCAACATAACAGCAAACTTTCAGTTCATTTATTACTTCACTTCTGCCTCCTACTCCTATGCACTTAATAGCTATGACTATGTGGTCTTTTAATTATTCATAATACTCATAAACATATACATATATATATATATTTATGTATACATATTTTAAACTTATACCCACGCGGGTATTTTTTCGCTTATATATGTTTTATGTTTTTCGCCTTTTATTACCATGCTGTCGTGTACATTTTAATTGTTTTATCTCTGGAAGACCGTTCCACTGAACATGAAACATGAAACAGATAAAACAATTAAAATGTTTCATGTTTTTATGGTCAGACGGTCTTCCACACTTAGCAGAAGTATTAGCGAAAGTAACGAATTTAGGAAAGCATCTGCATATTCGGTCCGGTCCATTCTATTGCAGACTTACTTTTAGCATCCGCTTGATATATTTGCGGCCTGTTTTGCAAACATCTTCAATCTTGAAGCGCGCGAAAGAAGAAGAAAAACGGAAACGATACTTCTTTACTTTCCGTCATTTTAATCCATGTTTCCGATGAGCTGTAATCACATTCGATGGGACTTCTGTTGTAATTAAAATCTTTATTTAGGGAAAAGAAAGCAATAGAAGCAAGTGAAGCAATAGGCGAGAGAATATGACATTACATGATATGACGGCTTAATAGGTGAACTAAACGAACATAGTAAGAGAGGAGAAAATCGCCACAATTCAATTCATTCCAGCAGCCTCGAAAGTGATGTACAACTCTTTTCTTCCTAATTCTTATCGGTTAACGTAGCATATGCAAGTGTTGACATAATTGAGTACTGGACCAAAATGAAGTAGTGACTTTGGTTCTCATAATATACTAACCGATTTTCTTTATATCCGTTAAGAGGTCGCAACCTATATTATCAGATTATGATTTCTTTATATGACCGGTAACGTAACGTAGCATAACATAAAACAGTTAAATTCAATTTATCGCGACAAGAGACAAATAAAAGTTATTTCGCACATGTTATGGCCAAGTCGCTTGTAGATTTCAATGAGGACATAGGACCCAATCGGTCGCTTATCATCTGCAAAAACCTTTTTCCATATCCATGTTAATTGTCTCCACCACTTTTGTAAGTGTGTTTATGCTCTCTTAATGAGCGTAACATTTTCAATGGATGCAGTCATCCGTCTGTTCCCCCTCCCGCTCCCCCTCCCACCAAACACATTTTTGTCTATTATTAGAAAGAGCTCAGCGCAAGGTAGCGCAAATTTGTCGCCGTTAATCAAGTTCGAAAATGGGCGTAACCCCTACTGACAACCTATTGCAGATATTAATTTAATTTAATTACTGACCAAAAAAAAAAAAGGAAATTAATTGCTATACAAATTTCCCGGAGCTACCTTAAAAGTGAGTGCAAAAAAAAAAAAAAAAATCTCGATTGGTCAACTGGCGTAGACGCTCATAGTTGGCAAAATCTTTTGCAAATTTTATATGTTGGTTGGAGACGGTGCATATTTTTAAGATTTGCTCCGGGGCGCGTATAAATTGATTAATTATATGCTTTATAATTATGTTTTTTTGTATATCACATTATGATGCAGTCTTGATATACATTTTTCGTAAGCATTTGCGTGCTTAATAAATTTTATAACTAAATTCCTTTCAAACGTTTTTGGATATATTAGCTTAGCAGATAATCAGACAAAGAAACAAAAATTAATAAATAAGAGAAAAAAACTTACGGTCCTTACGCGGTATTCAATATATGAAAACTGCTTGGGAAAAAATTGTAGTAAAACAAAAAAAAGCGTTGGGGAATTGTTCATAAATGCTATAAAAGTGCTTTCTTTTCCAGAAATTCAACTGAGAAAAAACCAAGAAAAAGTTTATATTCGGCTATTATCGAATCTTTCATACCTGTTATCACCGCTACACTAAACAAGATTCAAAAAAAAAGAAGCCAAGCCCTAAATTTCCATACTCTGTAACATTGAGTGGGCGTGGGTTGTTTTTTCCTTTTTTTTTAATATAAACGTGAAAATGTTTATCGTTCATCTGTTGTAGTTGATAGGGCAGAAAATACGAAAAGCAAAAGTGTTCTCGCCCTAGTGTTTGTTGCCCTATAGGCGTTTATTTCGACCAGTTTGGGTGATTTTCAAATTCTTCTTCAAACTTGTAAGCGGTGTCTGCAATGTTGGCCACAATTGATAGACAGACATATGGACATGCTTAAGTGCATTCCGAATTTAGCAAAGGTAATGAATGTATACGCTTTGTGGGAGTTTTGAAGCTTGCTTTCGGGCGCTATAAAGGTTTTGATAAAAAAACAAAAATTTTATACATAACAATATTGGATAAGCGCGGCGACCATTTTCCATTTTCGCACAGGTACTGTAATATCGTCCAGAGACTATGCGTTCAAATTTTTGTAGGTTTATCTGTAACTGTAGTTTGTGAAAAACTAGCGAAAAAGCAATTTTTTTTCTCTCCACGAAAGACAAAGGTGCTACCAGCACACGTTCTACGGTAAGCCTATTCTTCGCCTGATTTGTCGTATTTTCAATACCAACCTAAGTGTAAGAACTCCCAATATTTCACTTAAATTTGAAGGCAATAACTTCATTGTTACAGCCGGGAGACTGGAGGAGACTGTTTACAACAGACATTACACAGACGGACAGACGGATATGCTTAAAACACTTTATGGGTTCTCTAAAGCTACGTTCTTTCTTCTGGGTGCTGCAAACGTTTTGACAAAACGAATATACCCCTCATCCTTGGGTGCTCAGTAGGAAAAACCCATGGAAATAAAGCAGAAAATAAGCGCAAGAACTATATACATTCGCCACCACTACCAAATTCTGAATCGATTTAAGTATGTCCGTCTGTCCGTCTGTCCATCTGTCTGGTTATTCGTGTGTACGTCTGTGTAACACTTGTTGTATACCTTCTTCTGGCCACGTAATTGAAGCTATCGCCTCCACATTGAGCAGAAGCATTGGAAGTTGTTGCACTCAGTTTGTTGCATCGAAAATGGGCCAAATCGGTCAAAGGACGCGCCTGCAGTAATGCACAAAGTGAGAACACCTTTGTTTTTCAAAACAAAAGAAAAATAGGTTTTTCGATCATTATTCATAAACTAAAGCAGATCAATACACAAAAATTTGAAGGCAGTACCTGTGCAAAAATGGGTATTCTTTTTATATCTTTACAACGCCCAGAAACAAGCTCCAAAAATCCAATAATGTATAATATATAAATTCTTGGCCAGTTTGAAATTCGGAATGCAACTAAGCATGGCCGTCTGCTCGTCTGTCCATCTGTCCGTCTGCGCAACTGTGTAGTATCTGTGGTAAATAGTCTCCCGTTAGCAAAAATGAGGATATCGCCTACAAGTTTGCAAACACTCGGAAGCGTCCTAAAATTTTCAATGGCCCTCATGCCTATGCGATTAAACCTTTGGTTTTGAAAATAGAAAAACTCTGCCGCACAAAGCATGAAAAATTACTTTTTTGACTATATTTGTCTTTTTTTGGGAAAATGGTGATGGATATCAATGACTCGGTCATTGCCGTCTTGCCATCTTTATCGACTTTTATCTCTTGCCAAATAAAATGCATTTTTTAATTAGTTTTGTAATTCAAACCCTTTTCTCAATTTCAGCGAATTTTTACTTTTTTATTTCTCGACCTGAGCCAATTTTGTATTTTGGTTTTGGTTCTCAATGGCTAAGTAGGTTGCGATATGTAATTCAATAGCATTGAAATTTTTATTTTGGATTTTCAGTCAGAAAATATCAGTTCACTTCATTTGGTTTTCATTTCGTTTGGTTTGTGTAAATTTTTGAGGAAGTTTTAGGTTGTCGAAAAAGAAAAAGGAGAAAAAAATAATGAAGACGTTCGATTTGTCACCTGCTGAAAATAAAGCTAATATTATATACCAAAGATTGCAGAGCTCGGTTGAAGATATTGAAAAAAAAGATTCGGAAAATTTGCAATTTTTAAATGCGTGGAAGACAACTGCTGCCTCGGAGTTCCTTGCACTTGAAAAATCTAACGAGACTCTTCACAAGCAGTACGCTCAAGATTTGAAATTTTTGGATCAAATAAAATTGGAGCATGGATTCTCCGACCAAAATATTGAAAAACGGGGTGTCTTGAAGTCGGACAGTATCTCTGGAACTGGAGAACTTGGGCCGGTAAGCCGTGATGAATACGCAGAAGAACGACATAGCAAAAATCTCAAATCTCAATCGAAGCGTTTAACGTCTAAAAAGCGAGTATCCATCGCTCAGCAATCTGAGGAGCAACTGGATCAAAAACTCGCGGAAGAACTAGAAAAAATCGCTAATATCGACGTCACCACTTTGAAAGATCGCGAGCAACTCTTGAAGAATGCACAGGCATTAGAGTTCCAACACACGCAAAATATCGACAAACTCGAAGTTAATATCTTTAAGACAATGAATCAACGCAGGAACAACAAAGAGCGAAACATGAAGAAGATCAAAGAGTTAACAAGCAACTTGGACAAGGTGTACAATCGAACACTAGTGGCACTTACCAATGTCGACACCTTCAGGGGACTTAAATCGCCAAAGCTTACTTTTCGTTAATGCGTTTGCTATTTTGGAAACATATCCAGCCATTTTTATATATTTATCTACATATACATGCATATATATATATATATATATACACGTACATATATATACATTTGTTGATATACTTAGACTATTAGAGGGGTAATTAGGAAAGGGGGAAAACTGAAAAATCAACGACATCAGCAGCAAGGACAGACTATAGAAGAGAAGAAGCGAAAGAGCGAAAGAGCGAAAGGGCCAAGGGTTCCTTCAGCCTATAATCTTTTCTTTCTGGTGGTGTCGTTGCTTCGATTTTTATCTCCTTTCCCTGAAATGTACACTCAATTAGTGCCGCTTGAAATGCTAAACATTTAATGCGGCTGCCTTCCGAAATAAAGTTTATTTTGTGTAACTTTTATTTTTGCCTTTCTTTGATAATTCTGAGCTCTTTCCACCTTTCTCGTGCGTAGGTGTAAGGGAAGTCGCCGCTTTTACAGATCGATCAGGTGTAAAGCTTCACCTATTAGAAATGATGACCTGAATCGGTTTTCTTATATGGGTATTCGAGAAAGCAAACGTTAGTTTTATTTGAGTGAGAAGGATTGCGGGCTAATTGCTCCAGTCTCCAACATGTCTTTGACGTATTTGACGTCGCCTTATAATTTGGAAATCGAAAAAAGGGCTGAACTGTTCTTGTAGGCTGAATGATATTATCGAAGATGAACTACTGAATAATTAATTATTTCGATTTATTATAAATTCGTGTTTCGCTTCAGCTCAATTGTTAATTGAAGAACACTTTACATAATTGATCGCTTTAATATAATGCAAAGTATGCTTTTGTTGTATGATTTTATGAAAAAAAGTTTTTTATAAAATTTTTCTTATATTTTTAAATGGCAGCTTCTCAGCTCTCTGGCCACCGACTTGGATATGATGCTTAACGATTTACGATCATCGCCGAGTTCAAGATTGGGAGCCACATCTACTTCGTCCCAACACCATCATCATCATCATCATCATCATCATCAACCTCATCAACCTCATCATCACTCACAACCTACTGCTACTTATACACCCCTATCACTCGGTATTGGCACAAGCAGTAACATTGCTGGCATTAATAGAAACAGTCAGACAGCACAACCAAATTATTCAAATTACTCGCAAAGTTCATCAACGCTTTGCGATTATCGAAGTTATCAGCAGCAGTGTGAGTACACTTACCATAGTAGGCAAGACATAGCAGAGAAGAAGCAGCAGCAAAATCAATATGTTGTAGACCAACAACAGCAGCAGCAATTAAATCGTAGTGTAGAACAAGTGCAACAAAATCATTACGAATTACAATTCAATCAGAAAATCTGCACTGATGCGAATCAGAGCAATGATACGAACAACAACAATCACAATGGCAGTAGTGGCAGTTGCGAACTGAATAGAATTAACAACGGAAATGTTATAACCACCGGACGTCTAGGCATACAACATACGCAACCCATAAATGCATTAGAAAAAAATATAAACACATCAAGGAGCAGTTGTTGCACTTCACCATCAAAATCATTATCAACATTAACGTCATCGTCATCGTCATCGGCATCGTCATCGGCATCGTCATCGTCATCGTCATCGTCATCGTCATTCCAAACATTTTCCACCGATGTTACACGAATTTCCAGACTGCCATTGTATACGTATCAACGCAAGCAATTGCAACAACCGCAAACACTGCACATAAAATTGCTGCCACAACAGCAGGCCTTAAAGGCATTAACATCACAAATAACTGCCAAAGAGAATGTGGTCAAGCATACTCCCAGTGTCTGTGCAGCGACCACCACTAACATCTGTAACAATATTTCTAGCACATCGTTTCAAACCACAACAACTACAACAATAACAACAGCACTTGCAAATCCCTCATTCATCCCAGCATCGTCAACAGATTTTAGAATCAAATCAATTTCAGCATCAACATCGTCGTCATCGTTAGTATCATTATCATCGCCACCTAGTAAAAGCTCCAATCGTTTGTATAAATTCCGCAACTCCGGCACCAGCAACGCCAGTAGTTGGTTACCGTCATCGTCACATTTTCTCAGGTGAGTGACTGCCTTCTGTACTTACTGTACAACATCTACAGCATTTTATTAAGTTTCATATACCTGCGGGCAATTTAAAATGTATCGATTATCAACCAGCCCACCAACCGCTGCACACTCACACTCACACTCACACTCACGACGACAATCAATCATTAGGCATATGCTGCATTGTCAGATAAGTGCGTATTATGCACGCAACAAATAGATACATAGACGATAATGATGATGAAACCAGTAATTGGGTTAATTTTATGAAAATCTTCTTCTTCTCTTAACACTTTCTGATATAAAACGATCGTGATGCTCTTCACACTTTTTCTTTAGCATTTATGCTATTATTTAGACGCGTCAATCATTTAATCGGTCGTGAAAATCCGGTGCGTTTCATCAGCGATCACATTTATTGATTTTATGCCTCTAAACACTAGCAGATTTGGACGACGACCGCGAACTTCCCTAGGAAGTGGTACAAGATCGAAAATTCGCAAAATTGATTTATCCCTTCACTCATCGCCCGCATGCGTATCAGATTAGATAAGAATCGCGTCCACTTAGTCGGTGTTCGCCGGGTCGAATGTCAGTGCAATAGAACAGTTTCGGTCTTGTAACTATAGCGTCAGTAGAAGGCAAAACACTTATCCATTAAACGCGATCCAAAAATTAAGCCTTGGCCACTCCCCTCCCTTTCCCGTTTCGCTCCTCATTGCGACGATCATTGTCGTAGAGACATTCTCTTAATGGTTGCTCACATCACAAAAAAAAAAATGTAGTAAACTGACGTGTTTTCATCCAAGGACGCAAAGAACGCTGTTGAAAATGGCTTAGATTCGTCCACTTTTCCGACCACCCCCCATATAACGCCTTATTTTGAAATGTCAATACATTGAAGTAAATTGCAATTTGAAAAAGCTTTTTGACCAAAGTAATAGCAGCAGTTGGTGTGAAAACTGTGGTAACTTTTTGGGTCCGCTCTCATATAACCGTCAAAATTTTATCTGGTAAAAAAGTACAATTTTTCAAATTTTATGGTCTGAATTATTTCACATCCGTATATTGATATAGAAATCAAGTTTTAAGAATTTGGACCGTGTAGGTAAATTGTTTGGATACCACCGCATGTCGGGAGTCTCAGGAAATGTAAACCTCTATATGCTAAAAGGGCCTAATTGACAATGATGTTGTGTGATGAAAATCGGATTTTGATAGCAATTTGACTTAAAAATGAACCTCGAACCACTCCATGTAAAATTTCTCGGAAAAAGGTTTAACTTCTATTATTTTATGGTGAAAATTTGATCCATGTTAGCAGTTTAGCACAAAATTAAAAAGGTAGGGAATTTGGACTGTGTAGGTCTATTTTTAATACCCTAATATATATAGGGGTTGTTGAAGGGGGAGAAAGTGTATTTTCTAGTTTTGATTTTTCTAAATTTGGACCACGTGGTGTGACGTTTTGGGTATCCTCCACTATGCGGGCGTTGCATGAAGATGGTGAGCAATTTTTGGTGTCTTATTACCAAGACGGGAAGAACTGTACTGGGTGACGTGGTGCAGACTATCTAATGGTCGGCCTTACCAAACCATAATACTCTGGCTTTATTTTTTCCTTTTTTTTTTTGGTTTGCAGCAAGCTTCGCTGGTGGCCATAAATGATTGTCTTGCTTTTCGCAAAGACAAATTTCTCTGGTGACAAGAAGTGAATGGCTCCCCTTTTTGTGTTAGGCTGATGGTCGCCTTTACGAAGAGTGAAAATTATTTCTTGAAAATTCGCGAATGCCTTCAAAGCAAATTCTCTTAATATCTTGGTTTAAAAGGAGAACAATTTCACCTTATTATCAACAAACTATCGAATGTCAAGCGTGTCGGTCTCCCCGTCCATCAATTTACAGTCTCATGTTATTCAACAATCGCAGCATAAAAGGATTAACCATAATACTATTAGCTTTAATTACAATAATTTGTATGGAGCATAAGCGAGGTCGTATAAATTTCTTCATATTACATAAGCATATATAGTACAATAAACGCTAAGTAAATTAAGGGGACTTGTTTAAGCAGTAATTTTGTAACAAAGCCAATCACTAAACGCGTATAGAAAACGAAAACGAAAATGAAAACGAACCCTAAAAGAAACACAATTTGCTTAATGAGCATACATAATAGAGTCATACAGACACGCGCATGTTTAATGTTATGTGTGAATAACACAATTAGACAATAGATTAAAAGCTCATTTTAAGGGAAGCCTTAATACTACGGGCACATGAGGTTTATCATAATTTATTTTATCTGCTGTAACTTTTGCGTCCAACGAATGATCCAAAGTAACACTTTAATCAAATCGCTGATGGAGGAGAAATTTTAAGTTATTTTGACTTGTTGTTGATTGGCGTAAGAAAACGCGAACAAATAATGAAAATATTTAATAATAAATTAATTTATTAATAATTATTTATTTACAATTAATTTATTAATAAATAAATATTTAAGCATTTAGGCGAACGAGTCGCTGAGATTCAATTTACATTTCGAACCTATTAATCCGACTTTTTATCCAACTATAATATATTATATAATATATTAGAATAGATTAGAGAGTACCATGTTCCCCATTGAGATGAAATATTGATCGAAATTTTGGAAATCTTTCTGTAGAAGATGGCAGAGAACAAATTGTAATGAAATTGTTTTTAGTACAAGCGTATGCATCATCATCGTATAGCTCCAAAGATTTCCATACATTGCTTAATATCTTTACTTCACTTAAAAGCATTAAATTTAATTTCGTTAGGTTAATAGGATCATAAACAGCAAGAGAAGTGTTAACCTTTCGGTAACCTGTGCCCACTATGACTGAATTTTGAAGCTCATCTTTAGTTACCGGGAAGGGACGTCGATTACAAAACAATTTAAATAAAAATTATTACTCGCACACTTACTCTTACAACACATTGTCGAGATTTTATCGTTTTTCGGGTTCGGCCAGAGTCTGTTTTTGTGACCGCTATTGTAGTGAATTTCTCTTCGAATGCCTTTTTCGCTTTCTTTTGGAAATTGTGCGGACGGCATTCTTCTATCGCCTTGCAATGCCTTTTAACAATTTTCTCCATGCTGGAATTGCATTTTTTTATTAATCATAGCGTTCAGCTATTTTTCAGTCGCTTTCATTTCCGCTTTCTGTACCGTTTTCGACGCGCTAAAGGCTATGCTCAATATTTAGAGCCCATTAATATTAATGCGTATGGCTTTACAATGCGTTTTCCGAGGCTTCTCTAAAACGTTTTTAAAATTTAGCACACTATTCATTATATATGAAGCAGGCACGAAG
The DNA here is from genome assembly GCA_000688735.1 of Glossina austeni. Classification (NCBI taxonomy): domain Eukaryota; kingdom Metazoa; phylum Arthropoda; class Insecta; order Diptera; family Glossinidae; genus Glossina; species Glossina austeni. The sequence continues at coordinate 2,336,462 of KK502406.1, read as the reverse complement.
GCCTGTGCCTACAGGGGGGTTAACCACACTCGACAATAATCTTACCTTTTCCAATCGTTAATCTTTGAATTGATTGTTCGGCGCTAATGTTAATCGCCTTTCACTTCACCCAACTTGGGTTTTCTTGCTTCAAAATTTCATCGAATAGTTTGATTTGCATTTCAATGCCAACCGGTTTCGAGACTCGGCTTCGTCACCTTCCAAAGATTGTTTTAACAATAACATGCCAGCCCTCATCTTTCTCCCTCTTCCCGAACTCAATAATTGACGGAGTCAACGGATAGTCTATAAAATTAGATGCAGTTAGATATTCCTGGACTGAGTCTCCAGTTCCATAGACCGTTGCTAGATCGTTTGGTCGTTTTACTGTTCGTTCTCCGATCACTTTTTGCGTTGATTGCAACAGTAAGAAATTTCATATTCGACATCAAGCAAAATTCATATGCTATCGGGCGCCACCAACTCACTACTCGTGAAAAGTGGCTCGATAACGAGCCCGAGATTCATTTATCCAATCATGAAAATTAGGTTCGAGCTGGTTCGCGCCCAACCACAATAGTGGTTGTAGGTGCAGTAAGTAGCATTCACCGATCAGGCACACATCTTCCAGGCTGCAGTCTCTCCTCACTTCTTTTTCAATAATAGTAACAACTCAGTGAATAACTTAAGCAATATTCGATGTTTTCATTTCAAAGCAAAATACAAAAAATAATATTTTGGACATTTTTCTTAGACTTTCACTTTGCATGCATACTCAGCAATGTGGCAGCTTTACGTTCCGTATTGCTTATAAATTTTCCACTATATTGCATATCTTCTACTCTTCGTAGGTCTTGAAATCATTTTACGTTTATTAACGCCTTAGGGTTGTAGCTATGATTCGGGCTTGAATTTTAGATAGAAAATCGTTTACTCTACAAACAGGAAGAAAGTTCTTTTCACTCTTTCCTTTTAAACAAATATTTGCGTTTGCAATAATCCTATGGTCGAATAAGACAAGATCGGAATATATATAATTTGATCATGCCAACATTCGACGTTTCTTCGCAAATCGCTTACAACCTTTAAAATAATCATAAAATTTGTTGTTGCTTGTCGCTATACGAGATTGTCTACCTGCCCTTTTTTTTTGCGCGAAATTTTCAAAACGATCTGATGAGTTCTCCCTTAGTTTAAAAGTTGCTATAGCTGATTCATAAAAACATTTAGAATTCGTTTGTTAGATCTCGAGTTTGTTACCGACTCCTCTCGGTAGTATCCAACTAAATACTTTTGATCGTAAGAATGCTAATTACTTGTGGACAGACGAACCGACGTGCAGAATTAAATTGTTTTAAAATGTAGCGCTGACGAAGGACCTTCGGCTTTCCTACCAGCACTTTCTCTGTTTTGGAAATGAAATAAAAAAGTTGTTTATAAAATGCAACGACACCGTCTGCGTTAATGTTCGTGGGGTACGCTAGCGCTCCACTTTCTTTAGCTCTGATATCGGAGATCGCGGGGATCAGTCAGCCATGTATATGTTTTAATGGGATTGAAATGGAAACGATTCGGGTGTAACCGTGTGTCCTGACCTCCGAACCTTGTATAAAAGAACAAACTTTTCGCATTTACTCGGACGAAATTAAGTTCAAAGTTGGATCGATCCCGTAGTTCCATTCATTTTGTCTTTCTGCTCTGAGCTTACGACTACACGAGAATAGCAAATTTTATCTCGAAATTTTCCTTTTCACTGTTAAGTCGAACTCTTAAGCTTCAAACTCGATCATGACAACCGATCGTGCTCTAGGCTTTATACAATTTCGCACCCTCGATAGTGGACTCGTGGACTTGACAACGTTTCGAAATAAATATTTTTTTGTTATTTTGTTACGATTGACCATAAAATTCAATCAATAAATCATGATTTTTTACCCTTTGCCCTTCCCCCCAGCTGGCTCCTTAATCTCCCATTGATGGGTGTGTGTGTGTGTGTGCGCGCGTGTGTGTATTTTTGTGTACATTTGTGCATACATTTCAAAAAAGTAAAGAAGATTATCCTTTTTATTTTGGCTAGACAATCACCTTATACACACACACACACACACACACACACACACATACACATCATGTTTTAGCTTTTACTACTCATTAAAGACCAACAAGTAATTGCTGTTGAACCACACACAGCTCTCTCCGTAAGTACGACAGAGTAGGGAAGCTGACTAAAATTACTTTCACATAACGTCTTTGTGCTCTCCTCTTCCCCGCATTCGTATATGCCGAGTTAAACTAATACAAGCACACATACATTATTTGTTAAGGGGGCTTGCTTGTCTGCTCATACGCATACGTGTGTAATGTTTCGTGTCTGCGTTTTTAGAAACTCTACATTATTTATATACATATACATAGAAAAAAGAGAGAAAAAAAAAACACAAAAAACAAAAAAAAAAATATTCGCCACTAGAAAGAAGAATAATAAAATACTTACTTGCGTCTTTTTTTGTGGTTGAAAAAAGCATAAAACATGCGGTCCGACAAAGACCTTAAATTAGACAAAACATTTACCCCTAACCGCAAAAGAACATTAAAGAGAATGAAGCAGAATAGCTTTAATGGCATCAGAAGGCACGAGAAATTCCAAATTAATATATAGGGCTTTCTTACTAAGCCGCTATAAGAGAGCACTACCAGTTATATTGAAAGTTGCAACTTGTCTGTCTAAACGTGTCTCGAACATATCAGATTTGAAAATAGCATTTATTCTATAATCAGAAAAGACTCAGTTCGTCTGAAGGCGTCTCATTATCAATCAATCACTTAATTATATGTCAGCAATTTTCAAAGTCTTCGTCTGTTTTTCTCTTTCGATATTTTCGAGTTCTCAGAACGGATACGAAATCAAAGTTTCTCACTCATTCATCATTACATACGTACGTACATATATATGAATGATTTTTTGAGATCAATAGTTGGTGATGGAATAGTCGCTTAAGCTACAAGAAGGCTTCGCGCATGATTTATGTCTGCCGTGCAGAGGTATACATATACTCCCAGTCCCGCAATTAGGCCGTTGAACAAATTCAGAGAGTTAAATATATTTTCCTGGCACTAAAGATTCGCCTGAATGAAAAAGAGTGGCTATGTGGAGAGTCGCGCGGGATTGTAATGTTCGGTAAAATCCGAATTAGTTTATGTAAGATTTGAGGCACATTCACTTTGATGACTTGCATGAGGCGAATTTGAAATCCGACCGGATTCGTTTAGTAGATTTTTCTGGATAAGCAGTTACAAGTCATAAAGTGTAAGGATAATAAAGTTCGCAAGTTTTAAGACCGCTAAGAACATTATAGTCGGCCAAGGTTGACTATTGGATACCCTACGCCACATTGCGTAACATAGTCACTTATTCATTTTCGTGATAATGCGCCAAAAACTATGCATTATTTTTTATGTTAAGGCACACTTTTCGTCAAAGCCCTCATATGGGTGGATGTTCAAAACATCTATTGATGGAATCAATTTTAATGTCAAATTATTATTATAAACCAATTTTCACCAGGAAATTTTGAAAGTATGATCTTTTTCCCATATAAATATTCAGTTCTCGTAGCGACGATTACGTGGTAGGGGGCTCAAAACACATCTTTCCACATCTGATTTAAATTAATCATATGAATTTAGAACGCCGTGAAGTTCCGAAAATTGTGATTTTTTTTTTCATATAATAAGTTTTCAAAAGAAGGTCTTATAGAGGACTTGCCGGAAAAGTGATCCGGTCCCAACTATTTGCAATAGGTTTCGTTCTTGTGTCAAGGTGCGCGAGTGTACCAAATTTCATCAAAATATCTCGAAAACAGCGACCTGAAGGTGGGTTTCCTATCTCAAGTCCTCTTGGATGTTATATACCTCCGCACAAAATTAATATCCCCTGTGCTACAAGTGGTGTAGGGTATGGAAATCACGCGCGAGTGTACCAAATTTCATCAAAATACCTCGAAAACCGCGACCTGAAGGTGGGTTTCCTATCTCAAGTCCTCTTGGACGTTATATACCTCCGCACAAAATTAATATCCCCTGTGCTGCAAGTGGTGTAGGGTATGGAAATCACAATTTGTCTGGTAATGTTGTGCGTTTGCATTGATTTTACGAAGTTACGAAAATTGTAATTTTTTTTTCATATAATAAGTTTTCAAAAGAAGGTCTTATAGAGGACTTGCCGGAAAAGTGATCCGATCCCAACTGCTTGCAATAGGGTTCGTTCTTGTGTCAAGGTGCGCGAGTGTACCAAATTTCATCAAAATATCTCGAAAATAGCGACCTGAAGGTGGGCTTCCTATCTCAAGTCCTCTTGGACGTTATATACCTCCGCACAAAATTAATATACCCTGTGCTACAAGTGGTGTAGGGTATAGAAATCACAATTTGTCTGGTAATGTTGTGCGTTTGCATTGATTTGCATGGATTGGATGAATTTTTTGAATTTTGAGCCTGAGACAGATGTTTTCTACGGCTTATACTAAAAACTAAAAATTGAAAAGAGTGTGAGGGCGGGGAAATGATCATAGCTGAAGTTTTGGCTCGCTAGCGCTAAGAATAATTTACAAAATCTATTTACTTAAAGCGTGCTAAGCCCAAAATTTATTTATTTATTTATTTTTTTTTGTTTTCTCTTGCTTATGGTTTCTATCTTCTATTATTCATTTATCATAATAACCGATTGTAGATAAATGAATGAATGAATGAATGAATGAATGAATGAATGACTTGACGCCAATCGAGAATTAAAATGAAGCCCAGCTGTAACAAGAATAGCAAATGCAGCTTAACAGCAACTCTATGCACTGATATGTAATAATATGGATAGATATATACACACACACACACACACACATGTGTAAACGTTAAATACATGAATTCGCCAGCGACAATTGTCTCAAATGCAAATGATGCAAAATTGAAATTTCAAATGGAGATAACGATATTCATTTGTTCCAGTTTCGTTTTTTTTTTTTTTTTTTTAGCTTTCAATTGAAAGGATTTCCGGTTAATTTATAAAATTATTCGCAGTTGAATATACATTTTCACAGGCGTAAGCGTCCGTCCCCCTTTTGAAACAGCTAACAAGTTAATAATGTGCAGCAATGGATATAAAATTTCAATAACAATTAAGTACAAATACTGGAGCGTTAGTGGAATTCGATCATCGAACACCTTTCTTCCATAGTTAATAGCAATTGTATTTTACTCAAATGTTCGCTTAAGTGAAGTTAAGTTAAGAAAGACAAAGCTTGACGATAGATATTGAAATTATTCTCTCAATATGTTGCCATTTTTTTCTTACACTTTAATAAAGTTAACAGATCCTCTTTCTGCGGTGTTGGTTAAATGAAAATTATCATGTGCTACCATAAGCGGGGCGCACACGCTAACAAACCTCACCTCCTGGTTTTGTTTTTCAAATGTGGTTTCTCTTGTGATTTTTATCAATCAATTACGAACGATTTATTTACACTCAATCGTATACGTATTGCCGTGTCTCGGGTACGAGGTCTCGATTAATCTAACCCAATCAGTATGTGTGTGTATATGTTCATGTGTATGTGTATGTGTATGTGTCATGTCTGCAAATAAGTTACTGCAAGTACCTGTACACCTGAAGTCATCCGATATGGTTGCCAAAATGTATAACAATTTACAACATTTGCTGTTCTCTTACCGTTGTACGTATAAACGAGTAGTTGCCAAAATATTTATTGAGACTTGAACGAAGTTGTGTTATATTTTGCGATACTGCGCAATCAGGTTTCTAGGGCTGCGTGAGCGTTGTTCAATACAATGCATATAAGAATTTTCTACAAATTAATACAGTGATGTGAAAAAAAAATTTCCATGACTCACTCTTATAATACTCATAAAAATATTATTATTATTATTATTACTATTGTAGGTTACGTCGTACCGGCGCCAACTACTTTTGAGACTCTCCACGAATTCATACATACATACATACACCTATCATCATCTTTACGCGCTACTCGCGCTACTTTGAAAAAAAACAAATTAATAAATAGTTGCGTCCATGTTTTCTGATAACTGCTGCACTTGAAAAGGGCATTCATTGAGATAAATTAATACCAGAAAAATTAGTAATCAAAATATTTTCAATTATTTTTCACAACTTTTTGTCTGCTAAAATCCCCTATGGCTGGCTGCATAGGGAACTATTGCCTTTATTCTATTTAGGGCTACTCTTAACTGCCACTTGAAGAGGATCGGAGGTTGTAGAGACGCATGGACGCACGGACGCACCTGTCATTGGTGAGTTAGCTAGTGCGCTAAAAGCAAAAAAAAAAATGTTTTTCTTAAAACCTGGTCACCCGCAAAAAAATTTTGAACTCTTCCCCAAGCGACGCGACAAGAATACTTGCGTCAAACGAATTTCAGCTGGTAAGCTGGAGCTTAATGTGCTGTCTTTTCATTTCTATCCCTTGCTGCCCACTTCAAGGTGCTCTCTAAGTACATATGGGGATGAAAGCGATCGCGAAGCTTTTTCGCATTCCTATCAAGTATACTTTTTATGCCCTATTTTTTTTTTTACAAATCACTTGAATTTTTATATTTACGCTTTCCGTAATTATGGTAAGCGGTTGTTTTCATATTTTATTACTACTTAGCAAACATTTGTGATTGCTTGTAACTTATGCCGTTTTGATAAAAAAAATTTCTATTTTCGATTTACATTATTTTTTAAGGTATAATATGAAGCCGTTTAATCCGTTTGAGTTTTTATAGACTGTTTGGTGCCCATCTTTCCTAAAGCTGCTTATGACTGAGAAATTTCCTTCATTTAAGCGCAAGTTTGCCAGCAGACATTTATTTTCTTATCACTTTTTGGAAAAAGTGGAATCGTTGAAATTTTACATTTTTCCCTAACATATCTTCTCTTGATTACATATTAAAAAAATCATCAGGTCAGCAGCGTTCCAATCATCGACCAATATTTGCACTTCTTCAGCATTTTGAAGCCGCGTGCTTACTAAGCCATGCTGCCACGATCTGAAGCGATGGCAGTCGAAAGACGATGTGCGAGTGAGTGAGCACGCCGGGCGTGACAGAACTTTACAGTTGACAGTCTTTGACAATTCTGGCAACGTATGGCCGGGCCTTGACATGCAAGAGGGTGGGTTTGCGTCTGTTAACAGCCATTGCTGGTCTTTTTTGCAACAACAATTCGTTCAAATGACGCTGATAGACATCTGCAGAAACAGTTTCGCTCGGTTTTAGTAGCTGGCAATGCACTACACCTTGCTGATCCCACCCATGAGCTCGTATGCAGAGCAAGACTTCATGGGCATGAAGTCTATATCCGCTTCCGCGTCGATATAGACGACTGTTTTTGCGCTTGGGATTGTCGCAATAGATCCTTTCACTACTTCTCATCGCCAGTCGCAATACGCCACAGAAAACTTTTCTTTTTTTTTTACAACAAAAGTAATGGAAAATGGAATTCTGAGCGTTCCGCGGTTGGCGTCCCTCTACCCTGAACTGTTATTTTATGTTAAGAAAGGTCAAAATCATCCAATTTAACCGTTGCATATATTGATACTTCGCATTGCTTTATCGTTGCAATAGATGGACCAATAGATGTCGATGATCAAAACATGTGCAAGCATCAAATCTTACCAAAACGAATACAATTTTCTTACTTCTTGCTGATAATATGAATTGAGCCAAATAAATAATATCTCGATTTTGTAAAGGCTCAACATTTGTTACTGCAACTGCAAATTATTATTATTAACGGCGGAGTTACGTCTTCAATCATTCATTCATGCTTATCGGCAGCGTACAGTTTTTGAAAAGTAAATATGTACCGCGCACCATATATAGACCTTGCAAAAGTCGAAAAGAATGTGCTGGAAGAGGTGTAATATGCAAAGGCTAGTAGAAGTAGTTTGAAAAGTGCACAATTGGTCGAGGACATTGTCAGTGTATGCGGCAACAAATTAACAGCATATAAAGAACTGAAATCTACTTAAAGCAAACAAATAAGACACAAAGGTGATAAACATACACAAGTGCAAATGAATTGAATATGTATTTTTTTGTCCATATGTCCATTTTTTATTCATGAAATGCCATGCTTTTGCATCTAATAAATTATTGCTTTTCATGTGGTAGCAATTTTGCCAGCGATAAAGCAATGTTGCGCAATCGTACGGTGAGCTTAAGTACACATAAAATAAAAACGCCAACGATGCCAACGCACTTTTTTTTTCTTTTTTTTTTTTTTTGAATGTGTTGTGTCTCTTTTTTTTTCTTTTGCTTTTAAATAAAACAACCATTTATTTATCGATACATATGTATGTTTGTATGGGTGTTGGGGTCATAGAACCTGATCAATTTTATGCATATAAGAAGAGTGTGGGTCTTTATTGAGTTTATGTACACAATATATTTATGCATGCGTGTAATTTTATGTATTTATTTGTGTGGTACATTAAAGTGATGTACTATTCGAATTACATAAATTATGTCATAAATTAAATTTCCAATGAAATTCAAAACCCATTCCGATTTTGAGAAACAAAAAAAAGGGAAAACAATTCAATTCTTATTTAAATATTTTATTCGTAAGTGTCGCGGAGTTCATACGGTTCGTAATGCACTATTTTTCTGCTGATCTAAAATCAATCAAAATAATAGTATTTTTGTCTTTCGTACCGATTCAGTATCACTTTCCAAATCGATCTAAGCCTGTCGGCCCGCCGCTTCGTGTTGTATTCTTGTATTCCACGAAGAGATAAAATTTTTTGAAATATTTTAACGAAATTTGGTACACCGACGTATCTTGGCCCAAGAACGAAGGTCGTTAAACCACTTCCGCCCACTCTTCCCTACTCTTTCGACCACTTCCCATAGAACGCTTTATTTTGAAAATTAGTTAAGCGAGTTAGTGTAGGCTATTTAATGGTGGACCCTGACCCGCTTTAACTATATATTTCTACTTTTATTATGACCTTGCATTACGCAGCGACTTGAGTTTAACTATCGACATATGATAAAATCCACATGCAACCCGGCTCTTGAAAAAGCAAAACCGAGTTGTTCCACCAATTGCTTGAGAGATTTTATTTTTCTTCACTAGATTTCTATAAAGATTATTTCGGTTCCTTATTTATTTTAATAGTAGCAATTAAGCAAAAAAATGGGACCAAATTGCGCTTTGCCATCACTTTTTTAAAGATCAAAAGTCTCAAGGTCTTAAATTGCTGTACTCGATACGGTACGGTACGGTTATGGTGTTAAAGCGTCTAAGACGGCCCTGAATGGGGTAATTTGCGGTTAGGAGCCCACGTAGAAAAGGATTCCTCTACACACTTGTAATCCGGAATGTATGTAAGTGTAAGTGTAAGTACGTTATTTAGTATATATATGTAAATGTATATGTAAACTACACAAAATTACTGAAGCCTTAATCTCGCTTCAACACACGGTTGTGATCGATACAAAAAAAAGGCGGTTGCAATGTAAAAAAATATATTTCCATGATGCTCAAGAATTCGTCAGCTTTCTTAGTTGTCTTAACGTTCCGTAGGAAAATTGAAATTTGTGCGTTTAAAGAAAAAGGCGCCTATATGTAGAGTTCCTGTGATAACCAAGGAAAACCAAGAGTATGAAGAGAGAAAGGAGAGGAAAGAGAATTTATCTCATTGCAGGAGAAAATCATTCGAAAAGAAAATTGAAGCTCAACTAATCCTTTGCAACATTTACACGAGATATGATATAAGATAGGATTGCAGAAGCAAAGCAAAGATTAAGAAGCTCTAAAAAATCGACAAATTGAGTCTAAGTGAAGGGGAAGAAAGGACGAAGAAAGAGAGAAAGAGAGAAATTAAAAGTTACGCTCATGAAGATGGGAAGAAATAAATTTTATAATCGTTATTAAGCTGTCGTCGCAAACATCACACACAACTTTGATAAGCGGCAGCGTATGAAGCAATGAAACGAAGCAATAAGTTTATGATATCCTTTCGTAATAGTTGTAAAGCGACTAATCATTCATTTTGAATGCTTTTGTCTGGCCATTTGACATGGAAACGCGTAAGAAATACAAATATTTTACCACTCACTTTGAGGCATTTAGTGTAATGCAACAACACCGCATACTGCAGTATTGACACTAGCAGTAAAAGCAACATAGTAGTAGTACACTTGTCAGTGCGATGACAATAAAATTGCTAGTTTGACACTAATTGACAGTCGTAAGTGACACAAATAAGCAAATTTAGAGGGAAAGAGACATTCATTCGTTAAAAGAACGAAAATGACTTATACCATTTTCATTATTATTGCAAGTATGTTAGTTACAATGTTTTGCGAACGTTTAGCAACTGTTGCTAATAAACTAAAGACTGAAACTGAAACTGAAACTGAAACTGAAATCGAACATCAAGTTGCTTGCTTGCTTGCTTGCTTGCTTGCTTGCTTGCCTGTGGTGCAATAATAAGTATTTGTCACTTCACTACCTACCAGGGCAGCATGTGTACAACTTGCACATTTTTTGTCTTCATTTATTTTAAAGCGTTCATCGTTTCGTTTACGTTCGCCTTACGAGCAAAAAACATTAAATTGTTTGCCTCACTCTATGATCGTTTTGTTTCGTAATTATACGCGACCGCAGACAGCTGTGATTTAAATGCACCAACACATACGAAAACTCACATGTAAATATGTAATAATAAGTTTTTTTGCCCATATTTTCCTGCATCCCTAAAGGGAAACGTCTCAAATATATATCTATTAGGTTCCACATTAGATAGAGAGATGTATGTGTAGAAAAAAAAATTATGTTCGAATAAGTTTTTCTAGATCAAGATGTGCTTGAGTTTTTTCGCAATTCTTTGGAATGCGCATAAAGTAAATATTTAATTAAAAGCTTAATTCGAACGAACTATAAAGTTTGAAGTGCAGAATTCCATTTGCCGCCTTATCTGGTGTAAAGATAAATGCGCGATTGAAGCTGAGTGCGTTTGCATACAAACTCTTGAAAAAGTGTTTTTAAAGACAAACATAATTTATGATTAAAAGTTCGCTATATATTCACTATAATATATTGAGGTCGATACCAATTAATAAGCAGCTTTGGCCAAATGGATGACATATGATAGCCTTCTCTCACACTTAAGTTTCGTTCAATTATAATATTTTCATAAGCGGATTGCGTGAGACAACTCTTGAAATATTTACACAATTTAGAAAATGTGTGGCGCGCGCATATCGCAAAGAAACAAAAAAAGTCAAATTTTATTCTTATGATTGTATTCTTCATTTTAATTTATATGAAATTTCAATGCATATGAACGCACATACGAACGAACCCACACACTCTCACGTCTATTTTTTTATTCGGCTAAATTGAGAGCAATTAAGAAAGATGGTTACGTTCAATTGATTGTTTTAGTTCACCATGCACTTGGAAAAAAAAACAGAAGCGTCTTGGCACCCCACATCGGCATATTAAATTTAGACAGACGTACGTAGCACTCAGGAGGGCTTAAGAGGGACCCATGTTTTATTATACCAATCGGCTCGGAGTCATTTTCTAAATCATTTCATTGAAATGCCTTGACCCACGGACGAACGCTATTGAACGTCTATTTCGCTATTGGAACGCATTCCACATAAGATTTCTCGTGAATAATAAGCTTTGCAGAGAAAGTTTTAATTTTTCATATTTTGGAGATCCTTTGAAAAAAAAAGCAATGATAAGGCTTTTAGACCACATACGTACATCTTTCAGACGGCCTTTTAGATGGACAATATATCTTCCTTTGAGGAATGTACAAAATCCTTTTAAACATTCCGAGCATACAATCTCAAAAAAGGGAAAAAAACGAAAATTTGATCGCTTATAACCTCGTTTACCAGTTTACCATTCATTTGCGGACTTGTGCTGTGACTGATTTGGCTCGACAGCTTAATTTTTGCAACAAGTTTAATGCTTATAAGAGGCAATACGCCGACATTACGCAGGCGCACAACCGGACAGACAGACAAGTTTAAATCAATTCAGAGTTTGATAACAATCGGGAATATATATACTTTGTAGGGCCTCTGAATATATCCTTCTTCGTTCTTCGTTCTTCGTTCTTCCTTCTTCCTTCTTCCTTCTTCCTTCTTCCTTCTTCCTTCTTCCTTCTTCCTTCTTCCTTCTTACTTCTTCCTTCTTCCTTCTTCCTTCTTCCTTCTTCCTTCTTCCTTCTTCCTTCTTCCTTCTTCCTTCTTCCTTCTTCCTTCTTCCTTCTTCCTTCCTCCTTCGGTCCTCCGTTGATGGGCATAAGTAAAACGAAGAAAAACAAAAAAGAAAAAACGCAAGCACGTACACTTCTAGCATAGCGGCACACTTGTAGTCAGTGTAGAGCCAAGCTAGGAGTGCATCGGCTATTATTAAGCCGATGCACTCACGCAAAAGCTAGGCAACGAAAAATAGTGAACCTAATCAGTTTAATCCCGAATCAGACGAGGTTAATTTAGATCCGCCATAGGCGGATATCGCTGAGAGGTGAATTAATAGTTTTTAAATAATCCGATATTGAGCTTAAATTATAGATATCATGTGGAATTCTGCAGGCGATCCTGAACGAACTGAAAAGCTCGCAATTACACCTACACTGACGAGTGAAAGAGCGACAGAGAGAAATTAATTTCTGCTAATATGCAGGACATCATTGATTAAGAATGAGACACCTAGGGTAAGGCTAAGTTTCTCCTGTGAAGGGACGGTTAGAAGAGCCAATCCATAAATATTCTTCGCTTCGGTGTCGATGTGGATGGGTGTCCTGGTAGTGAACCCACCTTTCATCGCTAGTCGCAATATGCCGCAAAAATCTCTTCTTTTTTGCCTGCCAATCAATGAAACCGCGATATTGAAATGGTTCGAAATGATATTTTCAGTGGATTCGTATGAAAGGAAGCCTTTTCCCCTCCTTTTGGATCTTTCCCATCGCATGTAAACGTCTAGAAACAGTTGATTCGTCTCAGCTGCTAAGCTGTTCGAACGTTCTTTGCGGGTGTCAGCTGGGTTTTCGCTTATTGACTTTAACCGTTTTTAAGCCGTTGAAACCAAAACCCAAAAAATACAAGCTCTTAAAAGTGTTTGATGCGTTTCGGCGGTAGATTTCTTGAAATCAAACAACAAAAGTAATGAGCGTTTCAGTGTACGCTCAATAACTCCATAATACTAAATGGAAAAATGTTGTTTTATGCAGAGAAAGGTCAAAATCATCGAATTTAACTGCTGTGTGTACGTTGATACTTCGCATTACTTTATCATTTGCACCCATCTAGTCCGCTGATCAAAATAAATACCAAAAAAAAAAATACTAAAAAAAATATTCGTAACATCGAACAGGCACCTCGGTGGGTACCTTTCGATGCCGCCCTTTTCCGTGCGTGTACACGTTTATTCAATTACAACATTTAATTATATTTGAAGCATGTTTTCGAAAAATTTTATATAAACCGAACCGAATCCAACAGCACGCAGCAAATGTCCGTAAAGTTGTGAAAATAGTAAGGAGAACGTAAAAGTATTTTGTAATGAAAAGGCTATTGAAGCCTTTAATAAATGCAATATAAATCATTCCAAACACTTTAACACTCTCGTCGCCCATCATAAGCAACCGTATTAGTAGTGCCGTTCGCTCAGTAATTCAACAAAGACCTTACCTAGAGTGCGGTGAAGTAAAAGCTCTGTAGGCCATGCGGTGAGTTCGGACGTATTAAATATACTTTTACTGGTATACGTTTTCATGGACATTCGAGTGTGTATATGTGTTTAGCGGAACTAAAGTCCATACGCATACAATCATGTGGCTAAATTTCATAAATACATAACAAAGCAAAAAATGAGCAAAAAAAAAATAATAGAAAAAAGGAAAAAACAACAACAAAATTCCAGTGCATGGACAAAAAGAAAAAAAGACGAAAAAATGTAGAGTTTTATGTTTACACCACGCACGAACGAGTACAGTCATAGGGATGCCTCACCAAAGGGAGAACGATGGGTGAACGATGATAACACATAAATAAATTTTGTACACACATACGCTTAGCGTGTACGTACACAAGTATGAACAACGTACACGTTCGTTTATATGAAACATTAACTACGAAAGGATTTTTGTCTTTTTTCCTTTCAAGAATTCCTAAACAAATGAAAGTCATTACCACAAAGCCGGGAACATAGCAGATCGTAGGCGAGAACATTCACTTATAGAATAATAATTTTACGTTGGCATGGATTTGCTTTTTGCTTTCTGTTCTATGAGAGTACACCTAGCGTTTGCCGAAACCACCAGCAGTTAAAGTGGTTCGTTCAAATGCGACTTTTTTCGTAGCTTTACATTCGTGCAAATGTGTATGTGTTTATTATGAAGTTAAAGATGATAGTGGTGGGCACATTCTCTGGCATACATGTATTGTTGCATGTCTGGAAATGCTTAAATCATGTTTGCGACAATAGCGGTTTTATTTGAACAAAACTAAGGATATCTAGTCGAACTACGAACTACGGATAGATGTGTGCCGCTTTGTGCTGACTTCGGAACTACAAGTGTTACAGAGTATACATCACAATACACTTACACAGGTAGCACAGGGTCTGTTAAGTTTATCTGAACGTTTGCGCAACATCCAGACGGGCTTAAGTCAAACCCGAGGGTCGATTCAAAATCATTTTATGTATCGATATCAGTTTACCTGTCCGATCGCACTTCTATTAACCTCTTCGGCCGAATAGTCCGAAGTCAACAGAGTTCGTTCTTGTGCCAAAGCATGTCGGTGTAGCAAATTTTATTAAAATCCCTCAAAAATTATGGCTTGCAATTGAACACAAGACTCCATGGACTGACATCAGAAGGGAGTACGGACACAAGTCCTTAAAACGATTCAGCGTATTGGCGTAAAAATTGGGTCTATCTTGTAAGCCTTTGTCGTAGACGTTACAGACGTCTACACAGACCTAATATGCCCTTAGTAGCGTAGGGTATTAAAGAAATTAAGACACCAGCTCAGCATCTAAAGAGAAAATTTTTGGCAATCCGATTTCGGGATAAGTTTAGGCAAGCGGACCGCCGGTAATTGTGAAGATAGACATCGGCAAGAAGCTTTATATTTTTAATTAGAACTTCATTCCACGAGCTATAAATAAGGTAAGATGGCTGTGTGCAACAGCTGGAAGATGTACGAAATTTCCGTTTCGCAAATTAAAGGGAAAATAAAATTATTTTAAAGGAATTAAAGTAAAACAGCCTTCTCTCAATTATAAAAAAATGTTATAGAAAAAAGAGAGAGAGAGAGAGAGAGAGACAGAGAGAGAGTAAATATTATATTCGCCTTGGGGAAACACCCATTCCAATGGAATACTCGGAACTTCTCGAAGTAAATTTTTTACATCCGCTAAATCGAATCCCACACTGATCAGCTGTACATAGGGATTTTTTATAGGCACGTTTGTGTGTGTTGAACAAACGGACACAATTAATAATTCCTCGATGTTGGGGGGTTCTTGTTGCAGATTCCTGCAGGGTTTAATCGGAGCAACGGCCGCCAAAGGCGTAACCTCATAGCGTTCGATGGCAAACGAATTAATTTGGCAAGCGATAACCGACGTCCTTGAAGGAGTAGGACAATCCACGTTTGAAGGGGCTCCGCTACTCTTGCGGTGCCCAAATAGAAAATGGTTGGTGGTTTGCCTTTGCACCTGACATGCATCCCTGGAGGGCATCCAGCACACTATCCTTTTTCAAGAAAGTAATATTTCCAAGGACGTCATGTCACATAGCACACACCCAGTTGCGCCCCAACCTAATGCCACTTCGTAGTAGCTTCAGCATGTCAGCAAAGTTGATGGCCTCCATGTTAGTGAGGTATATGGGCGAAGAAAAATCTTGCCCCTCCTAAACAAAAGGGAAACCTCTTGCAGTGCTCCCCTTAGGCTTGTACGAGAAATCCCCGTTATCAGGTGATGGTAGGATAGTGAACCTTAAACCCTTCTTTGCCGAGTAGCTGAGCAGCTTTAATAAATAAAAGCTTTAAAACAAACAGCTAGCGCTTACAGGCCGGCTACGTTATATAGACCACTACACTGTGACCTGACGTTTTTTAGAAATTTCTGCAAAAGGCTCTACCAAAGCACCCGTTGAAACTTTGTTGTATTTATTGCGTACGCCAGAGGAAAAGAACGCTTAAGCTAATAATAATATAAAGAGCATAATATAAAAGAGAAAATCTATTTTTACAACACGTTCTTCTCCAAGTATTGTTCTACGCTTTGCTTAGTTATTGCACTAGAAGAGGTTTGGGACTAAATCGAAAACTCTAAAACGTTGTCTAAAATATATTGAACCTGACAAGCAACTTGAAAGGATATCGACTAATGGCTGCTGCTGCAATAATGGCAGTTGCCAAAGACAAACCCTTTCATTTTTATTTTTCGTTTTTAATAAATACCGTTAAGCGATATCTTCAATATGAAGAAGAAATAAAATGAAAGCAACAAAAATTGTGGAAATGGCCGACGAGGGAGAGAGGATCAGAGGATATTCGAAGACGGAGGATATTGGCGACTTAAGGCCGCTTACACTATCGACGTTCGGAAGTGCAACGATAGTCCGGTTGCACATGTTATCCAAGTTGTTAGTTAACATATCGATTTTCTTCATGTTTTGTTCTTTTAGACCTTTCGGTTGGTTCATCGACTTTTGGATACAATCCTCAAGTTTGTCAATATCGTGTACATGCTCAAAATGAAATAATCGCAAACTTCTCGTTCCCTCATCACGTTGTTTTCGAGAGCCAAAGTCGCTCAAAACTATCTCGGACCATTTCCTTCTCGAACTTTTCTCACAAGGACACACAGATATTGGGCTTATTAAGGGACGTAGGACTGTGTTAAACATGTCGGAGGCTTTTGTTTACTTTCCATGTAATTGCAAATCCTTTATAGCATTAAATAGGTAGACCTAGAGGAGTCTGAAAAATTGCTTGAACACTAATAACAATGATAGTAAGTAAGTTAGAATAGCTGGGTTCTTGTTTGCCAAATGCATTAACATTGCAATTTAATGAAATTGTGACTAGGAGTTGTATCAAGTTTTTTTGTACACCTAACCATCTCTCTTTGCTTATTTTTGACAAATTCCTATAAAAATATTTCAAGTACTTTTTCTTTCAGTTTTCTTTTATATATTCTTTGCTATGCTGTGTTAAGGAAAATTCTATGACATCTGCTCAATAGGCGATCATAAATTTGTGCTGCAAGCACCAAAAAGTCAGGACAAGTTACAAAACCAATTTGGCGTTTCTTTTTCGCTATTTTGCAAGTTGCGACATTTCTGTGACGTTACTCAGAATTCGGCTGAATGAGTACACATAGGCGGCAATTTGCAAATCGCTTATGCTTTTGCTCCAGGCTTTATGCTTTTTTGCGGTAAAAGAAGGTAGAAAAGCAGATAGACAGACACATAGAAATATCGATGTGCGGACGGAAGAATGCATGCATTCGCAGGTTGAATCAACTAAATACTTGGCAGGCTAGCAGAATATCAAAATATATATATATTCTAAAATATACAGTAAAAGATTCCTGATGCACGGTTTCGTTTACTTGTATTAAAAATGCAAGCACACGATGTAAAATTTCTCTCCTTTCACGACTTTATGTTTTGGGCAGCAGAACGTGTATTGCGTAGTTTTTGTATTTATTGTATGGCTTCGCTTAAGCAAAGGACCGGATTATAACAATTTTGAAACGATACACGCACCATTGCCTACTTTATTGCTGTTGCGTGTAATAACGTTCGAAAACAACGAAAAGTTTGTTATAAGAAATTGTTGTATTTTGTTCTTGTAAAAAATACGACTTACATGGCATATAAGGGATACCTTGGGAATGGTTTAACAATTGAATGCGAAGTTTTATTAACAAGAACAACAGGTGAAAGATTCCACAAACAGATTATGAACCTAAACCCGACAAGGGAGGGCAAAGCAAATAAAAAGCGAAACTTCAATATGTTACTTGAGTGGTCAGGAAACAAAGAACATCAATAAAAGTTCATGAAAAATAAATGCGAAAATCTATTCTATAATACATGAAAAGTAAATTGTTTAGATGCCGTTCTCTTCTTTTTTCTTTTTTCTATCTTCTAGTTATGTGATACAATAGAAAAAAAGTGAACAAAACCTATGAAGACAGTGGGAAAAATATATGCGGGGAAATAAATTACTTTAACAAATCGCTGTTTTGTCGACGTTTTTTATGCCGATTATTGGAAATATCTTACAACATTTTCTTAAGCAAGGGAAGATATTTTTACGGCCACCGACGACGTACAGCAGCCTGTCTGTAATTATCTGCGTTTACATTTCGGCTTTTTTAGGGCATGTACACGGTAAGGGCTGCCAGAAAAGTTTTCTTTTTCCTGCTATTGCAATACGCTTGCCCCTAATGTATGTTAAATTTTGTGCGGCCCAAATGATTGCCTAACCTTGGCTTTGTCTATCAGTACGATTAGATTTTTTGATTTGTTGAGAAAGCAAAGAAACAGAACAAAGACTTTCCATAAAATTTCCTTTGACTGTAGTTCACCTCGAGAGCAGAGGCTTGTCTACGATTCGTGATAAATTGAATAAGTTTTTGTATGGAGGGGAAGAAGAATGTCAGAACATTTAGGAGGCGGGCGAAGCCACGAAAATAATAGCCTAAGGAAAAGAACATACTTTTGACAATTGTTTTGGAATGGAAGCAATGCCATAATATCATAATAATATATTATATAAAAAGGTCAGTGAACATATGCATAAGAAACATGTTAAGAAAATTATATTCGGTGATGACCGAATCTTTTGTAGCCATCGCCGTTATCTTAAAAAAGCGCAAAAAAAAGGAAGAAAAACTACATTTTCATACGTTATAATATTGGGTGGGCGCTGCTGATTTTTTTCTGTTTTCAGAATAAAAAATGAACAATTGGAAACATTATAGATAGCGGCGGCCTACTATTACATGCTCTGCACAATTTCGCTTAATACAGTGACTTATATAACAACTTTTCAAAACAAGGCGTCATGTGCAGAGTGATTGAAAAAGAGACCCACACCATTTTCAATAGTAAGACACGTTGGTGGACCAAATTTCTTGAAAATATTAAACGGACTGATCAAGGGATCAACAGGTGGACAGATAGACAGACAAGCTTAGATCGATTCTGAATCGGAATACTGTAGTGGGCCAAGACTCACTATTAAATACCGTACACCATCCTACAGCCCCTCCTCCTTTGAAAAGTCGTTATGTTGGGAGTGGTTGAAAAAGAGCTCCCATCTGAATCACTGTCAATAGCGCTCGTCGTTGGGCCAAATCGCTTCAGGGTACCGAAGTTCATTAAAATATCTGAAAACTTACCGCCTCTAGATTGAGCGCAAGCAAACAAGACGGAAAGATAAGATCGATTCTAAAAGTGATTCAGAATTGGTCGGCATAATCAAAGGTCTATCAAAGGTCTACCTCAAGTATTGCATACATCGGCACTAACTTAACATACCACTGTGTCACAAGCGGGGCAAGGTATAAAACGATATCACTTTAATTGTTAGGGTAAGTTAACTAAACTAAACTAAATAGTGAATAAAAGTTCTTCTTAATTTAAAATATCACTTATTTTTTGAATATTTATTATCCAATTTTACAAATAAACTTTACATGCTCGGTTGCTTAAAACTTGCTTTGGCAATCATGTTATTTATTTATTTTATTGTTGGAACTAAACTGCGAAAGCTGTTAAAGTATACGTTCGCCCTAAAGTATGCTATTAAAAAATAGTGTTTTGCTTTCTGTTGTTTTCGCTGTCACTGCGTGTATTCACTCACGTTTTATTACAATCGTTACCATCAACTTTCATTCATTCTTACTGCGTGTTGTTCATTCATTCTTTGGAATCAAAATTCCGCTTCTGGTTGCTCTTGTTAATGGTGCCAATCTTCGCAGCATTTTCTTTGTGCTTTATTTTATTTCCATTGTTTACTTAGCATAATTTTTCTAGATTTTCTTAAATGTGTCATAGATCTTTTTCAATTATTTGCATAAAAGTGTTATGAATATTTTGTTTATTTATTACAAAAAAAAAAAAAAAAAAAAAAAAATGAATAAATAAAATGAAAAAAAAAAACGAGAACGAAAACGAAAAGAATTTCTTTTTTTGTTTTGTTTGTAAAAAAATAATACGGAATATAAAGTGGCGCCCAACTGTTTTTCTTAAAATGATTTTTCACTTTTGTACTCTCCACCACTACATCTGGGTACATTCGTTTTATCAAATAGTTTGCAACGGTCACAAGACAACCTCAGAGGGTTTATAAGATGTAGATATATATTCTTGACCGGATCGAATTCCAAATCAATTTAAACACGCTCGCCTGCCAATCTGTGTAAAAGCATGTCTGATAATCGCTCCCACCCAGCTGTAAAAAAGATATTTGCAAAATTATTGAATGTGTATTGAATTATTGAAATCGTTTTAAGTACACGCTTACACCCACTTTTTGTTTTCAAAAGCAAAAGATTAATTGTTTTCGCTTGCTACTCGCGCCAGATATAATGATTGAAATTTTCACTTTCGCACCGCTTCTCTGCGAATCCTACAATATATACAAAAATAGACAATATCGATCACACCCACACATTAGTTCAATCAACTGAAATATATATTTTTTTTCGGTTTGATAGTTTTTTGAATGAAATAAAGTTGGCGAGGGAATGGAAGACACAAACGTTTCGGCCACAGCCGAATATAATTTTTTTTATTTGTGTTCATATATAAGCGCTCATAATTTTACTTGAGGTTTTTTTTTTTCTTTTCACATATTTTTCCCACTTATTTGCAAGCCAAACGAGGAAAGACAATAAATATATATTTTTTACGGCTTGATGTTATCTCGAGACTCTTAGCAAGAAACGAAAAAAGAACGAAAATGGAATTTTAAAGTGGAAGCCTTAGCGAATGCATCAAGCGTTGGGCTCACTGTTGGAAAGCAAGTAAGAGAGTTGTACACATCTTAAGAAGAAGTTTGAGACGTATATAAAAAAATTGTTTCATTGCTGGCGTGATAGTTGGAATCGAAATCCTTCTTAGGTCAAATAAGCAACGAAAAATCGATAAAAAAAAAATTTCTTTTGTTGCCATCCGATAAGTAGTTTGGCCAGGAAAATATAACTTTAATATTGGGCTATGGACTCTGAGTTATTGACAACGTCAATTTTTCCAATTGTGGATTTCTGAAACCGTGTAAAGGCGAGCGAGATGTCATGCTCTTTCTCAGATTTACTCTTGCAAGCTCGCTTCAAAAAGTCAAACAGAAAAGTTTACTCAGTTCTTGTCGAGTCTTATACGATTCTGAATATGGTCACAACACTCTAACAGGTGACCAGGTACAGCTGAATAATCGAGGTCCAAATAATTCAAATTCACTAATTACTTGTACCGCATAAGACGTATCCTGATAGGTGCCACATGGTATAACAAAATAATTACGTGTTTCTTGAGGGCACGTATACGGGAAGCGGAAAGTTTTTGATGAAAACATTTTGACAAACAGAAAGTTATTAGAAAAAATATTCCTTTAGGCAGTTCTTTTGGAGCACAAAAAATTGGAAGGCGTTAATGTTAATTGTATAAGGTGGGGAAGGTAGGTGCAAGATTTCTGATCAAGAGACTTAGGAAGAACGTATAGAATTCTTATGATTGGTTAGGTGGCGCTTGCTCTTTGATTAAACTAACGACGACCGCTTTTTAAATATTTTTAAATATTGGAACAAGGAATTTATCTTCTTTCTTTGATGATACGTCCTAGTCCCGAAATGACCTAAAATGCTATATGTATATTTGTTTCGCGTCATGAATCATCTATAATAGACCAAGATCGCCTCATTAAGGCCATTAAGAATTCTAAAGTTAAAAGATCACTAACTCTTAATCACAAAGTAATATGAGACCGCGAGTACCCGAATATCTTCTTTACTGCCGACTATAGTTCATAATGAAGACAAAGGCTGATGTACAGATCAAATATTGCTTTTTGGACAACCATCACCTAGCAACAGTTGACGAAATTTAAAGCGTTTTCCGAGAACTTCATATTACGATATTGGGCGTCCCATATGTCCCCTGGAAACAAATTTTTACTAAGCTTTGTTAATCTTAATTAATTAATTGAATGGATGATCAAATGAAAGTTGAATTTTAAATTACGTTTTCCCCTTAGATGGTGCGTTAACGTTAGTTATAGCATCGTAGTCTTGGGACTGACACATAGACGCTTTCTCTAGCATATGCATAATTCTTAAAAAGTGTAAGACCTGAAAGGACTTTCAACGTAAATTTCATGTCCTGTCGATAATTTTTTACAAGTTTCTGTGGCTTCGTGGCATTTTGAAAACAATGGAATAATTCGAATTTCGTGTGTTCATGGCTGCCCACAAGAAGTGCTTGGACCAGAAAACATGAAAAAAATCTTGAAAATCATTCTCGATCATCTGAGTAACGGTATTAAGGCGAGTATTGTATGCGATTTAATGGTGAGCAGTGGCCCATTATATAATGCTTTCACTTGTTTTTCATATAATAATTTTTCGTAAACTTAGCGCTATATTGAGAATGGTGGGAAAAGGTGTCCAAATAAATCCATTTTCAATGCAGTACATGCTTAAGACAACTCATGTGAGTGTACGAAATTTCGTCAAAATATCTGAAAAGGTGCAATCTGTGTAGCATATTCAGACGGACGGACGGACGGACATACAAACTTAGATATATTCATGAAATGATTGTAAGTCGAGCATTATAACAAAAGATAAATTCCTCTTCCGTACTTCTGGGTATTACGTACATCCGCACAAACTATATATAGCTATGTGACATAGGTGGCATAGGGTGTAGAAAACTTTAATATAAATTTCCAAGTTCACCCACGCCAGTCTGCTCATACGTCACAATTCATATCATCAACGTAAGATAAATTATTATCGCCTTTCATTCATTCCATTAGTCATCGTTTAAACGTAAAAGTACGCAGTTGTTATGATCATTACCTAATCAACGAAACAAAAATCCGTTGTTACTTAATTCGATATTACAGCAGCATAGGGGGAAAAATAGAAGAAAAACAGAAAAAAAGGAAAGCAAGAAAGGAATCATTTTTTTTTTTTTTTTTTTTTTTTTGGCTTCGATAATTTCCATGCTCATCCTACATGTTCGGCTTTAATAAGTGGTTTTAATGAACGCTAAAATGAATACCGAATGCTCGCATTTAAAGAGAAACCGGGTTTTGATGGAAATCCATAACATAACATACATTAAATAAACGTAACAGCCTAAGTGAGCGTAAGCATTCTATTTATTACTACTTTAAGTCAACATATGCAGCGAGGGAGAGATTTGCGAACGTTGTATAAAAACGCAAGCAAGCAGCCTCACTAAACGACTATTTCAGTTTTACTTAACATAACATGCACACGTATATTTATGCAAACTTACTTATGCAAAGACTGCGATGCCATGCAATGCAAACAATTGAAGACAAATCGATTTTTAATTATATCGATTAATTTGTGTGGACTGGACTGGACTGGACTGGACTGCCCTCTTCCCCCATCAATTTGGCTGCTTTTGAGAAACGGGCTAAGGTAGAGAGAATTCGAATTCGAGAGCACAAGATTTAAAGATTTGTGCTTTAAATAAAGTTTTACGAGCGCATGTAATGGAAAGCGAGCAAGACAGACAGACAGACAGACAGACAGAAACAAATTTTCTTAATCAGAGGCTAATGACGATTATTTTTTTTTTTTTTTTTGGTGCTTCGCAAACATTTCCCAAAATTAATATATCTGCTGTGCAGGGGCTATGCAATAAAAGAGGGCAAAAACAATAACAGTTACATTTGTGCTTGTTTTCGATCAAATGAGACGTAAACATTAAATTTTTATTTTACCAATTTTATACGCTTCGCTGCTCTTATCGCAGTGTACGCGTGTTTATTATAAAAATTGTCTGAATTCATGTTTAGCCATTAGAGAGATAAATGCTCAACTTTAGCTGAGTCTGGCTCCACTTTGTCTTCCATTCGTTCGTTCAGTCGTTCATTCATTCATTCATTCATTATTTCATGTGGTTGGAATATGTTGATAAGGTTTTGTAATAATCATCTAACTAATTGCCAGTTAATTATCGAACGTCTTAACGTGCGTGCACTCCTGTAATTGCAGACATTTTGAGAACTGAAAGAAACTCTATATTCAATAAAACAAAAGGCAGTTTAAGTAGTTTCTTACAGTTTTTCGTTTGTTTTTTTTTTTTTTTTTTTTTTTTTAAGGTCTTTCTTTATTGATTCTCAACACATTTCTTGTTTATTTAAAATCTTATCAGCATAAAAAAAATAAATAAATAAACAATTTATTATTTCTTGCCGAGAAAAAAAACACAAAAAAACAAACTTTTGCTTAGATTTTCTGCTCACGTTTCGGTCAATGTTTTTTGCTTTTCAAATCATAAATAAACTGAGAAAAAACATTTATTGTATCTCTTTAAACACCTTAAGTCAAGTGCAAAAATATTATTGAGTAAAGTTTGATTTTGTTTGCACTTTGGGATGAGATCTTGCCTTAAGGCCAACTTTCTATGCTTACAATCTAAACTAATAGATTGCAAGGGCAGTAATCTCATCCTTTTTTGTTTTTATGTCTTCTTTACGAAACAGTCAGTTTTCATGTTTATGCCCTGCCTCACTTGTACTGCAAGCTATGCTAAGTTTGTGCGGATGTATGTAACACTTAGAAGGATTGAGAATTACATTTTTGTAATCCTATTTAAACTTGTCTCCGTCTGTCCACCCGTTTAGTGTTCCATCTACTAATCGTAAATTTTGAGATATTTTGCTGAAATTTAATCGAAAAATCGACGGATGGTGCTCTGGCAGTGAGCGCTATTGAAAATGGTTCGGGTCGGACTCCTTTTTCGACCATTTCTTATATAATCGTCGTATTTTGGAAAGTTCTTAGATGAAAAAAAAAAGTGTAGTTTTCAAAACAACAAAAACAAGTAGCCGAGTAGCACTATTCGGGCATGTTAGGTTGATCTGAAAGATTTGGATTAGCTAGCGCAAGTTTTATAACAGGACGTACGGAAACTAAACCTTCACATGACGAAAAAGGTCTAATCATCTACATATCGCGGGGAAACTTGGTTCGTAAGAGTAATTTGATAAAAACTTGACCAGGAAACTGAAAACCAGGTCTGCTTATTGGACATCATCGCATGCAAAGATTCTGATCCCATATAAACCCCTATATATGCCGAAACGGTCCAATTTTTAATATTTAATGATGAGAATTTCAGTAATTCATTTAATTAATTTGAGATAAAAATAAACAGTAAAAAGTTTGGATCACTTAGGTCTATGTTTTAAATTCCCCCAGATATATAGAGGTACTCGATAGAAATCGAAGCCCTTGTGTGACAACAAAGTCTAATTTGTGTTTCTTATGACGGAAAGCACTGAAAAATAATAAAATCTTTAACAAGTAAATTAAGTTTGCGAAGGTTCCCGCCAATGTGAGGGCTTTTAATGAAAAATGTACCGGTGGGAAAATTGTTGTCGTCATATCTGTTGTAGGATATGAACAGTAACCAAAAAACTGAATTTGTCTTCGCTTTTGAAAACACAAGTTTTCTCAGTTTACTTAACTGTACTGTAGCGCATGTTTGTCGGCAGATTTGGACCGTTTTCAACAAGCACTGCCACGCAAACACTTCCGACGTTTATGTCAAATTTGTAATCAATAGTTTGATTTTTCGGTGAAAGCACTACACAGACACACAGACGGACGGATATACTTTAATCGATTCAGAATTTGTTGTTGACCACGAGATCGCGGAAACCTCCTTCCGGCGTTGCAAATGTCTTGATAATACAAATAAGTCTGCATCGTCAAAACAAAAAAAATTAGTCATCGTAGTGTTCCCTTTTGCACGTTAATTCGCTGATTTTTGTGATACAAATAGTTGGGCAGAAGACTAGCTTCTAGTAAACTTTCTCGTTTCTTTTCTTTTATTCGCACTTTTCTTTTTCGTTTCACTTTCTCGCACTTCACTCACGAAGGGAACAGAAAACACAAAAAGAAGGGTGCGCACTTTGAAGACCGGGCGCCGGCCTTTACAACAAGAGGGTACAGTTTTCCGAAAAGCAGTACAATTATGCATTTTACTAAAAGATATGGGCCAGTGCAGTAGTGTTCCCTTTTGCACGTTAATTCGCTGATTTTTGTGATACAAATAGTTGGGCAGAAGACTAGCGTCTAGTAAACTTTCTCGTTTCTTTCGCACTTTTCTTTTTCGTTCTACTTTCTCGCACTTCGCTCACGAAGGGAACAAAAAACACAAAAAGAACGGTGCGCTCTTTGAAGACCGGGCGCCGGCCTTTACAACAAGAGGGTACAGTTTTCCGAAAAGCAATTCAATTATGCATTTCACTGAAGGATATGGGCCAGTGCAGTAGTGTTCCCTTTTGCACGTTAATTCGCTGATTTTTGTGATACAAATAGTTGGGCAGAAGACTAGCGTCTGGTGAACTTTCTCGTTTCTTTCGCACTTTTCTTTTTCGTTCTACTTTCTCGCACTTCGCTCACGAAGGGAACAGAAAACACAAAAGGAAGGGTGCGCACTTTGAAGACCGGGCGCCGGCCTTTACAACAAGAGGGTACAGTGTTCCGAAAAGCAGTACAATTATGCATTTCACTGAAGGATAGGGACCAGTGTAAATTTGTCAGAAAGACGCGTTTTTTTTTCTACGCGTCCACATTCTTTGAAGGTCGGTCTTTGTAGAGCCGGTCGAAGAAGATTACCAGTAAATAATTTTTTCATTGAAATTTCGTGTTTTAACCCCAAGAGACGACCACCGCCTGTCTTCTATGAGAACTTCTTGAGGGTAGTTACAGCCTAATGTCGTACCCGTTCATTTCGAACTCTTGTAAAGCGCACTAACAAATGTCTTTGGAAATCATCTGTGTGGCAAACAAAAATACATTATTGCAACGTCATCGAGTCGAGTTTTAAGTAGATATGAGGCTGACAGCGATACGAAAGCTTTCTACCCAGAACTTAATAGTTTGGGATGAAGTTTTTGGGTTAGGGTATGAATTATAAATAGATTCTGTTGCCATGGGAGGTATAAAGTGTACGATTTTATTTACGATAGATGCACACGAACACATACCCTCGAGCGTAGAATGGTCAATGGAAGAGAATCAAAAAGAATATGGAACTGAACGAAGAAAACGTATCAACAACACATCGCAAAACTTGAAGGGAATTTTTCTGCGAGCAGGATTGTTCCAAACTGCCTACGGAAGCACTCAAACAATTTTCATTCGTTCCGTCTGAATTTTTTATAGTATCCTCAAGCCAACATTCTCTAGCGCTGTACATAACGTTTTCCTTGACAAGATTTAAAATTTAAACAATTTTTTATTAGCACATCATCTGTGCACAGATTTGTGCACTTCGTTCAACTTGATGGGCATCCCGTGTGCACATCAAATCTTGGCAAACAATTACAATTCTGTAATGTTTGTGTTCGCACGGCTGTCTCATTGGAACTCCCACTCGGAGTTGGAGATGTGGAAACTAATGCACTTACTACCTCTTTTACGAGAATATTCCGAATATTGGTCAACAAGAACGACAGTCTGATTCCATCAAACTATAAGGGCAACAAACTTGTTACCCAACAACAAATTGCGGAGCGTGTTCTGCCCGTAAGGAAAGGAAAACAAGTGCATATAAGTGCAGAACTGCTAAGATAACGCTACACATCGGAGAATGCTTCCAAAAGATATCATACAAGAATAAAATAGCAAGCGCCCTCATTATCCAATTGGAATTGATTGGAATTATATCGAATTTCACCCGGTATCAGAGGAGCTTGTCTTCTCATCAACATCAGCCGCAGGTAGGGTGTCCCGTAAGCAAGGAGTACCTTTTTGTTTGGTCGAAAACTGAATTCTTTTCATCCCAACACTCGTCGTCAGTTGCACAAAAATCAATATTTGAAAAAAGAAATCCTTCGTATTCTTCTCGTTCCTCTAGGCACGTAGATTTTGCACTGGAAAAAAAGATGCCTCGCGAGAATGCGTCCGGAGTTTTAAGCCGTAATTAGTAACCTTCGCAAATGTTATTAGCCTGTTATCGCTCCGTCTTTCCCAGAGAAATTGTCACAGAATTCCTTTTTTCTACACCCCACCCCACCAGTGGTGCAGAGTGGCGGTCTACATCAATTAGAGGCAGTTGGCATCGAAATTCAACCCGAGTTGAGTGTAACGTTATTGATTATGTAATAATGTGAGCGGAAAAGCTGCGATCATTGCTTATGGTGGGAGCTCTGGCTGTGCTCAGGCGTGAGCATTGCAGTCGCGCGAATCATAAATTTTATTTTCTTAATGAGCAAGAAGTGCACTACTTCGCCTTTCAGATTCACTCTGTGTTGTTTTTGGCTCGCTTGACAATCAAGCCAAAGAAAAAGCAGCGGAGCGAAGTAAGATAAGCGGACTTGAGAAGAAATGTTGACCCAAAAAAGCTTAAGACTTCAAATATTCACTGCACACTGTGGTGGTAATAGGTTGCTGAGCCGATGAGGAAAGAACGAAAGCTAAAGCTGTGCTTGAGAATACTGAGCGATATTAGTTTCAAGTATGGCAACGGTGAACTCCTGGACAAGCTATCGAGGCAGAATCCTATTTTTCGAGGCAGTGCACTTAGAATCGTGAGGGCATATGCCATTTGTAGACGGGCTAGGACACACTGTGGTGCTGTGGTAGAGATTGATGCTACGTTGTTCGATAAGGTCGTCGGTGCGGTGTGTTGGCTATGAGTTGGGAGAACCGTCGTGTTTTTGTGGGAGCTGAAATGGTCGGGTGTTACAAATATAGAGGTTTTAGGTAACCCTGATGGACGGAATGGATGAGATAGAGAGCTACTCGATAAATGTATTAATTTCATCAGATTCAAGTCAAGATAGGTCTCGTCGTTAACCATTTCACGTTGAGCAAATCGTGTCCCGCTTACCTCAACAAGTTGAGATCAGTCAAACAGAAGGTCGATTAGGATGGGTGAGCAACATCTATATACTTGCGGTTAACATGGTGACAGTCTCGAAGATTGTTAGCGAAACGCACGAGGGATTTCCGCTTTGTCATCGCAATGCCCAGATCGTCAATAAGCCGAAGATTGACTACTTGTTGTACACTCTTGCAGTTGATGTTCTTTGTATAACTTAGACATGGTTCAAGACGCAGATGGGCCGTAAATTTCGTAAAATTACCGATTATAATATCGTCCCCCACTACAGGACCTCTTGGTATCGAGGATCGAAGATAATAATGTGCTTGGAGGATGTTTTATGGGCTTTGGATGGGATTTCTGTTGCCTGTGGGAACACCGCGCTCTGTGGTGATTTAAATGTCGATTCATGCATTTCATCCATGGAAGATGAAGAGATATTAAGTCCAGGTCCACACGCTGTGCCCCTCGTTGATGCAATGAGGAAGTGTGGCAGTCAGTATCAAAGGAGTATCAAATCAAATGCTGTCTACGATGACAATATCAGCTTCAAGTTTTTGAAATTAATTCCTCCTGGTATCTGCCCACCTTTGACCCATGTTTTAAACCACATCACACGGACCTGTTCATTTCTTGACCTCTGGACAGTGGCGATAATTACTTGTATTAGAAAAAAGTTTGCGTCAGTTTTTCCTCAAGACTTCCGCTCAATGCGTATCCTTCCTGTTCTATCGAAAATTATTATTTACAATCCCGTCTGTATCCTTCCCTTGATCTACATATATGCGTATATATATACAACATATGTATTATCCTTGTTCATATATTCTGTTGTTGTTACTGTGTCGCAACCCCATAGTATTCCTTATAGTATTTTTGGCCCATTAATATTAATTACAAGAGTAGTTATTAATCTATAATAACACACACATTTTCACTAGTAGTTATTGTTAGTAATTAATAAACTAAACAAACTCAAGTAAATTAAATTTTTGGCTTAAATCATTATCCGACCACCTGAGCGAGGTCGATGCAAATTTCTTTCTTTTTTTCCCAAAAGTTAGAAAAAAAATTTTCTTTTTAAATATTCAAAACCTTTTATTATAGAAAAATAGACGTCATGTTAAGAAAGTCAAGGCTATTTTTCGTTAAGATTTGTTGAGCAGTGTAGTCGTTTTAGGTCAGACTTTTTTATCACTTGCGTTATTATGTTCGAAAGGGAAGCAAGAATTGACAGAAAGATTTGATTAAAAATCACTTTCCGAGTCGGTTTAAGCTTGTCTGTTCGTCTGTTCGTCTGTCCGTCTGTCCGTCTGTCCGTCTTGTTTTTTTGCGTTCTACCTACAGATCGCCATTTTTTAAATATATTGATGAATTGGTATACGGATGTGTTTTGGACCAAGGCTGAACACTGTTGAAAAGGGTTCAGATTGGACGTCTTTTTCAACCACTCCCCATACAACGCTTCGTTTCGAAAAGTCGCTCTATGAATTTCCATAGGGAGATGTACGGAAGTGGCCCACTATATTGCTTTTATTTGTTTATTATTCCAGTCGATGTGGAACTATTTTCTGAATCGATCTCCACCTAACTGTGGCTCTGTCCGTCTGATGTCTGTCCATGTAAATCGTTTTGAAGTTACAGATCGCATGTTGATGGAATTTGGTACACAGATATGTTTTGTTTTGATCCAAGCGCGAACGCTATCAAACGTGGTTTGGATCGGTCCCCTTTTTCGACAATTCTCCATATAACGCCCTATGCCGGAGAAATTTTTCGAACCCGCACTCTTATAATATGACCGTTCTTACAGGCGCTGGATTTTTATAGGATACAAATATTTCATGGTTAAAATTGGCTCATATCAGTAAAGAGAAATTAATCTTACCGACTTTGGACCACGTAGGTGCATTTTTTGAATACGACCGCATATGAAGCCTAAGCTTTTACATACCAAAAGGATCTAATTGTTAATTTTTTTTGTGATGCGTTAAATAAAAAAACGAAGTTGACCTGATTGGAACCTGATTGGGTCTATTTCT
This sequence comes from Glossina austeni, assembly GCA_000688735.1. Taxonomy (NCBI): domain Eukaryota; kingdom Metazoa; phylum Arthropoda; class Insecta; order Diptera; family Glossinidae; genus Glossina; species Glossina austeni. Next base: position 2,305,264 of record KK502406.1, on the reverse strand, counting down.
CGGTCTCACTTCATATAAGATATCCCATGAGTAGTAAGCCACGATTTTTAATATATTACGATGAGAATTCATTTATAGCAGCGTTTAAGGAAAAAAAATTAGCGGAAGGGAATTTGCATCGTGAAGGTCTATTTTTGTTTGCGAAACCTAACATATATAAGCGTTATCGCGAAACGCAAACTCTTCCATGAAGCGAAATTCTAACCTTACAATAAGCGGGCTTCGATGAGAATTATGGGTTTGCATGAAAATGATGTGGAACTTTTTAGTGTACTATTACCAAAACGAGTGGATAAGCGTACTAGTGGGGAAGTGGCGTAGAGTATGTAATGATCGGCGTTGCCCGACTATGAATTTCCTTCTTCTCTCTTTTTAAAGTTCTGTCTACTTATCCTAATTACGATTGTGTGAGTTGGTACTCGACTCGGCTAAACAGCTGATCGTTCCCACGTAAGCTGAAGTACTTATCCATCGGCGGATTCTTTGCGATTACATTACATATAATTTATTTTACTCTGGTTAAAATATAAATAAGATATTAAAATGAAAAAAAAATGAAAAGAAAAGAAAAGAAAAGAAAGCAAAAGTTATACGAATTTCACCCCTTGGAGTATTATAATGAAAATTTTTCTTCTTCGAAAATCTTATGGAAACGTATTTACGTCAATTCAAAGCACTCTACCGTGTTGTAAGTTACATACGCATGCATGTGCTGTTTAGATATGTAACGGACGTACGCATCTGCAGATAAAAGGCATAGCGGTGTAACTCCAAGTATTTCGAACGTGCTTCTTAAACGAACGGCAAGTAGAGTTTCACAGTAAACAGCATTTCAACAACAAAATCTTATTTAATTTAATATATAAAGCCTTTATATAATAAATTTTTTCTTCATTGGCTTGAAGCTTAACGTTGAAATCATTAGAGTTATCAGTAGATTTAAAAACTATAGTTGTACCGTTATGCGATGCGTTGAAACGCGAACAGCGTAAATATAGTGTGCACAGATTAAATATTCGCGTAGTATGATAAATGGCTTATGGTAAATTAATACTGAACCATGCTTCTTCTAATACCGTACAATAGGAGTACAGTTAAATATTTGTGCGCTGTATTTATTATGCGGACGATTTAATCGAAAGAGAAGAAGAGAAAAACGGTTTGCGTTTATAAATCAATATTTCTTACCTTAACGGCTTACGTGCATTTAGAAAGCATTGAAAAAATATTCTAAAGCTTAAAGAGAATTATGTTTTATATTTTATAGGTGCACTTATGTTATGGAAGGTATTTTTTCGTAGCCATTGTAAATAAATTTTATTAAGCACACGGCTCGGCGAGCGCTCGCCTAACAGCGCTATAAAAATGCAAATATTTTTAGCTAAAGAGGAATTAAACAGTGAAGCATAATAAAATCGAATAGTTTTTGCTTTGCTTAAATTAATAATGGGATCGTATGTAGAGACGAAGCCACAAAACTGGCGAATACACGCTTTATGTATTTATGTCCAACTTGATTATTTACATTTCACCTTGTAACAAACAATAACAACACCAACAACAATAGTAACAATAGCAATAGCAATAGCAACAATAAGTACATGTATTATAGCGTATAGCGAAGCACGTCCACGAAAGACAGCGTAACCGTGGTCACAGTTCAATAACCACAAAAAAAAAAAAAGCATCAGGAGCACTTGTTGCTCTGTCTGTGTTTAGCTAATTCTCAATAAGCTTTCAACTGACTTTTACTGACCAAGCATGTTGCTGCAAAAAGACTGCCGAAGACTAACGAAGCAATAAATTCAATAATATAAACAATAACAACTAAATAAATGCTGAGAAAAAATGCATTTTAATCACAAATAAAATAAAAATAAAAATAAAAATAAAAAAAAAGAAAGTTTATCATAATGAAAAAACCATTAGTTAGTTAAAACAAGTCCCGAGAGTCATACGAAACTTAAGTCGAATCTCGCTTACCCACCACTTCTTTGTATCGTGCATTGTGCTCTCTGCAGACTTCATTCCGGACAAAGTCCAGTGTTAATTAACTGACAGATGTTCTCAGAGTATATCGATACCATTTTACACACACACACACACACTTATTATTACAGTGATCGGGTTTCTTTACAGTTTCCAAGTCTTCCCTTTAGATACGATTACGAATGGGCTGCATTTCTGTTTAGGGAGAAACGTTTCCCGGGTTCCCCCTTTTTATTTTTCTTTCAACCCTAACCTATGTTAGTCATCAAGTTCCATCATCGAATTTTCTCATTCGAGAAAAAACGTAATTCTCTTATGATCAGATTTCTCATATACTATATACTAACCTTCAAATAATCGTTCGGAACGTTAGTTCCAAATCAAATTGCTTTCTAGTTAATGTAGAATTTTGTAAACATTGATTGCCATCTAGTAAGAAAGGGCCATGCAAGGCTATAAACAAGAGGAAGCACATATACATTGAGGCCGTGTTCGTATAACGATCCCAGATTATTAAGGAAAGTTATTACAAATATTTATAAAAAGTGAGTTAATCGCTCATATATTTGTATAACTTGAGTGACTCGTGCAATACGACTTTATTCAGCAGAAGACGAGTCTACCCTCTCTAAGAAGGATCTCTTATATACTACTTTTACTAAGTGATTTAGCATACCAGGCAATCGTACTCATATCAAAATTGATGCGTTTCGTCGGGTCGTCTAGGCAGTCATTAAAATCTACCGAGAGCTATACACCTATTACACCTGAAAAGAGAATACCTTACTAGAGAGGTCCCTTGCCAAACTCGGTCAAATTATTGCGCTCTCGATATCAGTGTAGGTTTTCCTCAACATTACATTCTCGGAAAAGATCGTTGACAAGCTCAAGAGGGGTAACACTAATTTAACAGCGAAGAAAATCGTTTTTGACATTTTTTTTTTTTTTGAATTGATGGAAACCCGATCGAATAGTTATATCTTAGGGAGTTATTAAGCATTACGTTTTGCAAACAAACTCGAAATTATTCTCGCGAGGAGTTTTTAATTCAAGTTGTTCGGGAATGTTTTTAGCTGAAGAGGTACGTCCAATAATGCTTCCAGCCCAAAATCGGTACTAAGCAGTGACACGTTATTTCGCGACAATCACATTTTGGAATTCTCTGAAGCCCACATGCGTCAATTTTGACGATTTACGAAGCCCTCAAGGTGGCCATGTTTTTTACAAAATTTCCAAACTGTGGCCGCCAAACTTTCATTACTTTTGAAATATGGTTCCACAGTGAAAACGCCCCTAAACTGTCAGCCAACTGTTGGCAATTTGCCAACACTCTACCGTACAAATGGCGGCAAATTCAATACTTGCATAAATTTGGGGACACTCTTTGTAAAGGACATCCTGTAACCAAAGTTCAACGCGTTAGAAGAGTGTGGAAGAGTTTAAATTTGATAGCAATTGGTAGGGTAAACATTTCGATTGCAGAGTTTATAAAGAGATAGGCAAACGTTAACCCAATGGAAGCTAAATGTTAATCTGCTCTCGATGGCTAGTCCAAGACAATGCGTAGACTCGACAAAATCAATACACGTACTACATATTTGAATGTTAAGACTGAGTTGATGTCTAGGCTGTTGAAAACAAACAGCTCTTGATTTACTTACCTTTATGTCGTTCGCCGTAGGCAAAATAGGTATAACTGTGTAGGTCGTAGAGGAAACCTAATAAGTAGATACATAGTGCCTGTGGTTGCATAGGAAAGACAGCATTTGAGTGCATGGACGTCTAGAGGAATTGAAATCGGGATAAAGCTTTTGAATGGGCAATGGAAGCAAGACGCCCGCGAAAACTTTCGAAATACTTCAGTTCAGTGTTAGAAATTAAAAAATCATGAATACCGCTCTGGTCATGACAAACAAGCTCCATGTTCTGTTCAATAGAAAACATGTTATGTTTTATTTATTTTTGGAAACGGAGAACATCTGTGTACTAATTGGTCTTGAATTCTCCCAGACTAACGAATATCTGGATTTCGGTATTGGGCTAATTTTTTCTGTTTTCTAACTCTGTGCGATTTTGTGAGGTGGGGTGTATATGTCATTGATGAAATGTGATAACTGATAGGACAGAAATGGAAACAAAGGAAGAAATTCGATCGAACATCGTCCCACAGAATTTCACAAAATTAAAAGTCTCAGCGGAAGCCTCTCACGGTATCTGACGGTCGATGTAAGATTTAAAGGTATAGGATGATTATTGGCCGCATTAACATTTACGCTGGATAATGGATCTGACCATAAGAGTCTTAGCGTAGCCTACAATACAATCAATATATGAGCCAATCATCGCAATTTCCATGCCGAGTATAGAATTGATACGCTCCAAGTCTCTAACGGAGTGAGAGAATATAATCCCCGGAGAATTAAGTCATAAATAGTACTTAGGAAAATTTGGAATAGGGTTCAGAAAATTATGAAAAAAAAAAAAAATCAACCTCCCGCAAGCAACGAATCCACTTACAGCGTTTAAATCCTTCCTCCCATAACTAATGAGAAAGTGGTCTCGTTTAATGCAATTCACTTTAGTAGTAGAGCGATCAAGAAATATGAAGGATCAGCACTTGACTAGAATTAGGAGGAGTTGCATTTCAGTTTCTCGGAAAGCAACCGATATGAGATATATCTCCGATATTGAGTATTGGAATGCATTTCTTTAACTTTTGTTAAAATAAATTTTGCTTCACCTATTTCTCAATAATCAGCCATACCCCGGTCATAAAATTGCTCTTCTAAGTTCAAATATTCTTCTTCATTTTCCTTTTTTGAACATATTTTCTTTCGTCATCTTTCAAGGAGAGAGGCGATGCGTTCCACATTTTAGAACTTGTTACATGTCACGAAATGACACAGAAAATGGCGAGAAAAGTTTAAATTTTGTAGTCAAATTTATAATTAACAGCAAAATATTCGTCACAGAAGCGCTCTCAACATAATTTCATCCCATCCTTCGTCTCGATGGACCTACGCTTATGTATCTATGCCTGAAAATGCTTTTCAGTGAACAAAACTACTTAATAAAGATATTAGTTAGCGGATTAGAGAGGTTAGAAATCAACGTAACGTAACGTTAAACTGTGTATTCCCAGCCAGCGGTTCATCCGGTAGTTTTTTCACAATATTTCGGGAAAAAGATTCTTTTCGCAAATTTTTGAAATACTTTGATGAAAGTTGGTACGCTAACGTGTTTTGACGTAATTGACTCAGAGTCACTTTCACAATCGGTCAAAGCATGTCTGTCTGTCTGTCTGTCTGTCTGGTATTTTGATGAAATTTGGTGCACGGATGTGTTTTGACCCAGAGATGAAATTTGATGATATTGAAAATGGCTTTAGTCGGGCCTTTATTTCGATCACTCGTCATAGATCGTCTTCTTTTGGAAAGTCCTTGTATGAATAACTATATTAAGCGAGTAGTAGTGTAGGGTATTTAATGATGCGGCGCACGTTGGCCCACTATAATGTTTCTACATATTTTTCCAAGCAATTTTGATCACCTTTATGTGTCGATAGTGTCTTTTGATCAAGTAAGAGAGGTAAAGGCTTACTGCCCCAAAATGAGAGGACGGAGTTTTGGAGTCATTCTGGAGTCAAAACAGATTCCTATTAACTTTCTAGATATTAAGGAAATTCAATTCAAATCAAAAAAAAGGTGACTACAAAAAATTGTTTTCTTTTTTTTTTTTTTTTTTGATTTAAAAGATTTTGTCGTTTATATTATTATACGGAAGTTTTGGCCAAGCGTATAAAATCCAAGTGAAAAGAATTTTAGCGAGTTGCTGACTAACGTTCGTGTCTAATGATTATGGTTGGGTGAATATTAATTCTTTTTTTTTTTTTTTTTGTTTATATTCTTCTGAATTTTTTTAGACGCAATTTTATGTCTGTTTACAGTTTAAGTTTTATTACTTGTAGGCAATTACTGAAAGTTAAAAAGAAAGAAGAAGTTCTCTAAGCACACAAATAAGTTTTCCTTTGAAAACATTTCGTGTGCACTAACATTTAAATCAAATGTGGAATTATAGGTTAATGGGAAAATGTTTTTAACTGAATTTTTACGCAAAACATGGCCCGTTGAAGAATTATAAAATATTATTATATGTACATATGTATACAAATAAATATATATATAAATATTTATATATATATCCATGCCCCATAAGAGCGGTTCAATCAACATGTGTACTATTTCGGTTGATTCGATTAAATTAATTAAAAAAAAAAAAAAAACTTTTCGAAATTGAGTCTGGAAATAACCTTAAGTACATAACATATGTACAAGTATTTCTATGTAAAGCAGCGATTTATCTTTTCAAGGCTATCTCTCTCAGTAATTCCCATGGTTGCTTCTTGTTCTTTGAATAAATGCGATTTCCGTAAATTTAAGAATTTGTGGAATGGCTGGAGTTAGCTAACAAAAAATCATAGGCTCATACGGTCGCTTTTCTTTGCAGGGCACGCAAGTGACTTCTACTACTTCAGCAAGTTCCTTAGACTTGCACAATGAAGCAAGTGCTTCTTCCGACTCCTATCGTTGCCAGCATGCACCCCATTCTCAACCAGTTAACTGACTGTGTATGACTAAGGTATACGTCATGATCCGTCCATACGTCCTTGTTCGATTTCGTCATAAAATTTTATCGTTACGAATGTGTATTGGCCGTAATGGTGTACTTTAGAGTGTGTGTATGTCGTTTTGTCAAGTCGCCGCGAGGCGATTTAAATGCACACTTTCCATAGAGATCGACGCAGTTAACTGGTTAACTGGTTGCTCTAACAAATTTGCAAACGGAATGTATTTTATATTACTTGTGAAGCATCCTAATGCGTATTTTCAAGCTTTCATTTTTTTTTTTTTTTTTTTTTTCTCTATCTTTAAAAACTTAAAAATCTCATCTCGGCGTGGAAGCAATAATTTTTTGAACTTTCATTTACAAAACAAAAAAAAGAAATAACAAAAAAAAAACAAAAATAATGTATTTTTACAAATATTTTTCGCATGTTTATTAATCTTGGATCATGTTCAAATGTTTTGTTGTAGTTTGTTATGCTATTTTCGTTTGTTGCTCTTGTTCTTGAGTCTTCCGTCCACTAAAAGAAAGAAAAAAACTTTTTCTACTCTTTCGTTTTATTTTCATTTTAATTTTCTTCCATTTCACTTACATGGATACTGTGATAGCTCACATACCTTTACCGGGCGGCAAATTAAATGCATTATTACGTTTGTTTGTTGTTGGGCGCTAACACGTTTGCCAAATTCAGATTTGGATCTTAATCTTAGTTTAGTTGCTTGTATGCTTAAGTGATGCATAAGCAAGCGCTTCATAACGACCCGATCGCCATATACGTGCACAACTACGTTTTGCTTTGCATGGGCTTTTGAATTTTAGCATCATAATTAATCGACGTAAGCCTATTATCCATAACTCTAGCACTTGCTTTTTGTTCATTTCTCTACAATCAGTCCATTTGCGGTTGCCAGTCGCGAGTGTATTCTGTCAGCAACATATTTTGCACATTGTTATCTGACGTTTTTTTTTTTTGCTTTTCTTTTTTTTTTTTTTTTTTTTTTTTTTATAAAAGTGCAATGTTCATAACATAGAGTTTCGTTTTCCTTCTCTGTCTACGTTATGCCCAACCACTCAGTCTGGTAATAATATTACTGGCTGTCATTGGACTCTTACTTGTTTAGCCGGATGCTAAAGTAATGTTAGGCGGTTCGGTAGGCTTGCAACGAAATTCCTGCAATTAAACATAGATATATATATATATTTATGGGTATTCATTTAGATATACATATATATATATATATGTATATATGGCTATATAAAATTACCGAAACGATGCTGGTGATTAAATTTTGTAAAAATTTCATCGAAAGCTTTAGAAAAAGTTTCGTATGCTTCAAGATAGGCATCAGTACATCAAAGTTATACAGCACTTGCCAAGAAGTTATAACGTTTTCTTTTAACGCTTGCAACAGTAACTGTGCCAAAAGATATCATCAAATCGACTGCTTCCTGGTTATCGTAATGTACGTATTTCTTATTCTATTCTTTTCTTTTCTCTCTTTGTAAGATTTTCTAAAACCAAAGGTGGTCAACAATAACAGCAACAAGTTTAATTATGTAGGCACACATCAATGAATAAAAAAGCAAAAGAAAAACGTAACATTTTTTTTTGTTTTTTTTTTTTTTTTGTTCTGAACGTCATTTATAGCTTTAGCAGTTCCTGCACATGTTTTCATTGATGTGACAACAATCACTCGTAGGCAGAATATGAGCTCCGATCTGGCTTAATCTTATATATAGAAAAACTTCTTAACTTCTTATAACTTAAAGAAATCTAAAAACTAAAGACACTTGCCGTACTTCCCATGCCGAACGATACCGGTCGGGCCGGCTTGGGAAAATGATGTAAAATAAATTTTTTACATAAGGAACATTTTAGATTCTCGATCAGCTCGATTATATTGGAGTCATAGCCAATATTCGTGCTCGATTCCTCATTGTAAAATATCATCAATGTCTGGCATAAAAATTTTGAAACACTCTACGTGGCCGTAATGTTGTTTATAATTTTGTTTAAAAAACTTGGAATGACTCAGCCTGGATTAGAATAAAAAAATTCAAAGGGTTATCTTTGACTTCAAGTTGGGTAAGTTCACCTATTGGAAGTTTATCTAGTTACTCAGTATCCTCTCTCAAGTCGCTACAAGTCTCTCTGCTTAAAAAATAGAATGTACCTTAAGTTGAAAACATTCTATTAATCCTTCCTTCCTATTTTCCGATATCGACATGTGCCTGACTTCTGTCTCCAAGAAATAAACTTTAAATCCCAAATCCCAAATCCAAAACCCTACAAAAATATAAATAGAATAGAAAACAAAATTCATGCTCGCTCCAGGCAACTCTTAGGCAACTCTGGTCCTCCCTTCCATCCATGCGGGAAACAAATATGGGAAACAAATTTTTTAAGGTTTTTGGATTATATATAACTGTTGTTGTTGTCATGGCCAGGAGTCCATCGGAACAAGCTTTGAGATGAGCCTTTGATATGTTCCTATATATGTTTAGATGAAGTACAAAAGTGATATTTTGTACTTGATCGGCACGCAGGTTTTAACGAAAGACTACAATGGCGGTTGCCACACCCCTGCCCACCTTGGTATGGGAAGGTACAGAATAGTCCAGGACAAAAATCCAGCTCGTTCAGTAAATAAGCTCCGTCCACGTAATCGTCTATGAAGTGTCTGACGGATAAAAGTTAAAAGACGCCCCCCCCCCCCCCCCCCCCCCC
>KK502406.1:2112419-2295789 GCA_000688735.1 Glossina austeni | reverse complement strand
CCCCCCCTCCCTCCACCCAAGTCCCACCCTATTACGAGCGAGCTAGCTAGCTTATCAATGACATGTGCATGCACCCCACTTACAGGCTCCGACATTTTTGACCCCAACATATATATAGTTTTTTATTAGACAACAGATGTTTTCTGTATTTTTCGATAAACCGGTGTTTTGCACATCTAAGGCACCTACCTTTACATGTATACACCGCATAGGATAAATCCGACATTTTTGACCCTAACATATATGTAGTTTTTTATTAGACAACAGATGTTTTCTGTATTTTTCGATAAACCGGTGTTTTGCACATCTAAGGCACCTTTACCTGTATACACCGCATAGGATAAATTGTATGGATAAGTAAGTTTACCTTTAATGAGATTTATAAAAAGATTCTAGTTTTTGTTCATTTTTCGGCAGTGTGTAGACGGGCATATATAATATTTGGATTAATGCCACAGCGGATCGATATAGAATTATAGTTTTGTATCCCGATATTAGAGAGATAAGCGTGGAACTCGCTAGATTAACGAAAGAAGGGTACGCATTGTTTAATCGGTTCAAAAATTTATATATCCAATCTGTTGGAGAATGATAGACAGATACACACAAACACACGCACAACTATGAACGCGCAATTCTACGAACAATTCTATGACAAAAAAAAAAAAATCTACATTGATTTGTAAAAAGTCCGGTTTTTAAAATTTTATTCGATTCCGGTCCGAATCTTGTAGCCCTGGTTATAAATAAAATAATTCATTCAATCATGGATATAAAAGAAAGAGAAGAAAGGCACTTGAACGGATACAAAAAGCTTTAAAGAATACAACACGAAGATAGGAACAAACAAACATTGTATGTACGAACCATCTATCTGTGCATAGCAGCCGGACAGAAAATATAGACTACAACGACGTCGTTAGCGACGAAACGAAGTCTTTTTATTTATTTGTTTTTTTTTTTTTTTTACTTTTTGTTATCCGCAAATAGCTATTGTGTACGGATCGCACCGTAAGGCATCCACAATTGGATATGTACTTGCTTGTGCTCGGTGGTATATGTATGTGTGTGTATTAATCTGCATGTGTACATGCTTTTACAACAAACTCAGCTGGATCAGCACGACATAGTTAGTCGCCGAATTACTTTCAAACCGAACGAATGCGTCCACTATACGTTGTTGTTTGGGTCGCGCAATATACTTACTCTACTACTAGCTAGTTAAAGTGAAAAGAATCACAATTTCTGTTTACATATATATATATATATATATATATATGCATATATGTATATAAGCGTGTTAAGAATTTCTTTTTTAATTGATATGAAAACAAAACAGCATTAAATGCTTGCAACGAAATATGCCTGAATGAATGAATGAATGAATGAATGAATGAATGACTGACATGTGATTTGATTGTTAATGTTTTTCTATTCGAGTTAATTAATATTTACAAGGCGCTTTAAAATATACTTATGTACATGTACGTACATACATAATTATATGAACATTTATTATGTTCATTGTATTTTATTGATTGATTTTTGCATGAAACGGCGAAAGCAAAATAAAATTATTGCGAATGAAAACAAAAAAAATTATAAAAAATAATAAATAAATAAATAAAGAAAACACAAGTATATATATATATAGTGCAGATATGTGTGTGTGTGTTTTTTTTTTTTTGTTGAATTAATATTCGATTATGGCTCGCGAAACAGCAGTAAAAAGTATCCTGAAATTATTTCTCTAAACAAATAAAGATTAAAATATATACATATGTAAAAATTAATGTAAAAAAAAGAAAAAAGGAAGCGCAAAAATTGTGTAACAATGATTACATACATAACGGTTATATCTGCATTCTACGTTCGGATTAATGTTTCCGTTAACTTATGCGCTGAATAATTTATACGCAAACGCGCCTGCATAGCCGAATATAAACAAACACCAGAAGACAGAACACAGAACACAGAACACCTTGCACTTCTTCCAAATACATTCTCAGTTAAATGGAATTTTATGATATAATGACAACAACTACCAGTTTGGGTCGTAATTTCTTTGAGAAATTTTTCAATTTTCGGTACGTAATTTTTTAAAACTAGTTCTAACTAAACTGCAAGCTGCTAAGCGTACACGCGCTGAAAGTGCATAAATAATAATAACAAAAAAAGAAAAAAACAAAACAAAACAAATTTCATTTTACATTGACTTGCCAACGACTTGGATGACTTGGTCAAAAATGCGTCATTTTCTCGAGATTCTACTCGGGCGAAGCGCGCAGTGGTTAACTATTTTGATGGGTTTTAGAGTAGAAGACTCCGGTCTAGAACTGCAAACATTTCCCGTCCGACTTTTGCTATGTGATCAATTATTGTTGCTAGCACTCTTCAGTGATGGCTTTAGTTGGTTGGAGGAAACCACAATATATGACGCATTGCCGACACCCCCTCTACTCTAGCCCTCACGCCAAGTAAAGCCGCCATAGATATTCAAGTTTATCGTCGCTGCTAATGGTTCGTTCCCACATTCTGTCCCATAATTATTTGGGCTTTCGACATCGTAAGGCATTCACTATTCATCATCCTTAGCAGTTCGACTTCTTAGAAAGAATGTGGTCTACACTTCAGCGAAATAACACAAACTGATCTTTAGTAGGAAAAAAATGACACGAGATGGTCTAAAACGATTGAGTGCTAGTTACGCCATCTTTTGTAAACCCGTCGAAACTTATTGTAGATTTATTTGCTAGCAGTTCAACAGTTTGCTATGTCACTACTGCAAATAGATTTCCAAAAATTTCTCTCAAGATCTCTCTTTAAATGAAAATAACCTTAACAGGATAACGATCAAGTTTGGTTATATCCAATGTCGCGTGTAAGAGGCGCGTTTACGCCCACATTTAAAGATGTCTTTTTAATTTTACATTTGCGCGTCAGTCTTCAGTTGCCATAAACCTGCGCAGGTCGTTGTAATAGAAAAGAGTGCTACTCAAGAGTTGGTAGTTATTCCAAACAGTTCGCGTGGGGCCATAAAACAACACACGACCTATAAACTGCAATGGATCAGCTGCTAGCAAGCTAACTAAAACTAATTGTTACGAGTGAATTTGTTGTTCTTCCCATGAATTAACCAGTAATCCTTCCTAATCCTAATCGTATCACTCCAGTTTTTATAATGAATGATATCACGATGTGCCTCTCGGACACTAATAGAATCGCGGAAATAATTAAAATGTTTTTTTAAACAAATTTATTCAAACAAGCCGCATGTAAGCATGAAATGTTCCAATTGATTTCCAATTACATAGAAAAGAGAAAAAGCTTGAAGAGATAAGGAAAATATTTACTAATTGATCTTCGGCTCAACGCATAGCCGATAAAGAAATTACCGAATATGCACACTTTCTCAATACATCTCTATCCCAGAATTTTTGCCTGATACTCGAGGGGACTCCTTTCCGTCTATACGTCCGTGATCCGTACATCGTGGTATAATAATACACATTTTGTAAAAGGGCTTAATTTCGACATCATGTTTAACTGCAAATGTGACTCGAAGGACTGACGGTAACACTTTCATTACTCTCGTTAACATTACAGATTAAGCAGGCAGGTGCTAGTAACTTATTTATTATTTATAATGGAAATGGTTTGGTTGTTAACCAAGTTAACTGACTGTGGCGTCTTCTACCCAATCATCTTAATCTTAAGCCAAGCCCTTCTTATCTTAATAAATTCAAATTTCGAAAATGCATTGAAAATAGCGCCACAGCTAGTACCAGGTAACCTGGTTGATTAGCCTGTTGCTCAGATCAGCTTAACTTAAGTTGATGATAATAGTTTTTGAATTGATGGTCATTCACTCTCCAGTTCAGATGGATCGGGATGTATTCTATTTATTATTCGCAATAAGCTCATGCTGAGGCGAGATGGATTGATCATAGGATTCATAGAGGACTGCCGCATAGCCGAAAAATTAAAAAGGCGCGACTAGCAAGTCAACATACTCGCGTTCAGTCCTCGGGGCGGTACATAAGACTTTAATTACGATTAGTGTATGGTCGGTCGGTCGGTCGGTCGGTCGGTGAGGGCATAACCATTACCTATCGGGGATATACGCCCCAGGCTGTGCCCACACCCTTATCCCACTCTTCCCACTTCTTTCTGACCATCACCATTAACACACATATTGAGCGATTGATCGTCTCGAAGAGAAAAGGAAGAAGAAACAGTGATTTAGAACTCATATGTAGACCCCTAGCATTGGTATCCTTTCACATGGATAGACTCGATTTCACTTTGAGCGTAGTTTGACATATCGTAATAATTTATGTGTGCGTTAAGTGTGAACACAAAAATAACAGATAATGGATTATAACTGACATAACGCAATAACACGCATATAACGCAATGGATATCCATCTCATCGGTTGGCGTTGTTGTTCTAAGAGTTAAATAGAAAGCTCTAGCGGCGCTGTGCTTAATATCTACCATTAGGCATCGATGTCCTTTAATTGTTGATGTAACCCTTTATTCGCTATATCTTTTATACGCTTAATTATGTTGATTAATATCAATTTCCACACCTACGTACATACAAGTGCAATGAAATTCATTTCATTGCGCTCTCGTTTCCATAATTACAGCCATTTCAGCGCATAGCGTCGATTTTGCTGAGTGGACAGAAATAGATCAGTTATTGAAAAAACAAAAAAAGAAACGCACACACACACACACACACACATACATAAATTTAAACTAGTGACAAGAGCAGGTCTTTGCTTCACGTTCTCAAATCCCCTTTGAGTATAAATTAAAAGAATAGGTTTTAAGCACTAATTCAAAGTAATCATCTTGAGCTGTGTCTCCATTGTCATATTTTGAATGGAGATATTTTTTACATAACTATACGTGCATTGCCCATGTCGTTGTTATTGCTTGCTATTGCTATTGCTATTGCTGTTGCTGTGTTACTGTGCTGTGTCGTTCATTGTTGTTGCGATACTAATTGTGGAAATTGTGCTTTTTATTTCAAGTACCAACTCATTGTTAAATTTGTGAGAATATCTTATGCATTATAAGCAAAATGTGATTTTTTTTATATGTGCACATAAACAGGTATTCGATTGTTGTTTCTCTTCTCTTCATAAGACTATCATTATTATTATTATTATTATTATTATGCATTGTGTTGCATTTTGCACATATGCGACTTTATGTCCGCGTTGCTACATAAATATCGTAACAAAATACCACTTACTCTCTAGCAACAACTGTCACATACTGTCAAGCGACATATTGCGAATAGAAAGTATGCAGAAATTTCCTGTAGTGTTGGTAACACTCACTCACTATTCAAATAAATTAAAAACTATACGGAATACAAATAGATGTGAAAATATTCGCCCTGCATCTTAGATGAATAAGAGGAACCATGTTCCATGTTACTTGTGGATATTATTTACGCGTACATACGTCTGTTACGATCAATTTGTCACGCTCCAACACCTCTTATCGAATCGAAACCAATAATTGAACCTAAGCAACACAAATTTGTGACGTTCGTGTTAACTTTATTAGCTTACTCCACTTGTCCATTATTATTATGTATGTATGTATGTATGTATGTACTCTTGCTAAACAATCGATATTTTCTTATCGTAAGTATAAATAATAAGCATATTTATTATTGTCCAGCTGACGGCGAGACAGCCACACAGTATCTCTAAGGGTATTAACTTAGCTAATATTCGAAGGAGCGTAAAGATTATTGTGATCTTTTTTTTCGAATTAATTTTTGTTAGGTTAAATACTTTTTATAACCTAACAAGTAAAACGATTATATTGGGTCGTGACCGAATCTTTTACACCCATCACCGTGTGTGCCTAGAAAAAGTAACAAGAAAAAGAGTAAAACACGGAGAACAAAGATGTTTACAATTTTTATTATATAGAGGTGTGGGCGTTGTAGGCGTGTTCTTTACAAAGTTTGGGTCATTTTCAAATACTTTTGCAAGTTTTTAAGCGAACGGGAGAATGTTTACTACAAATACTACGCAATGGCGCAGACGGACAGATGGACATATGCTTACGGACGGCTTACGCGTATTCTGCGTTGGAAATTGTCCAAGAGTTTATATACTTTAAGGGGTTTTCGAGCCTTGCTGCTGTGCGTTATAAAAGTTTTGAAAAGGAAATGCAATTACACAATAAAAAATTAAGTAGGCGTGGCCGATTTATTCCACTTTTGTAAAAGTACTACAGCATCGCCCATAACATAAATTATTAAATTTTTGTAGATCTATATGCTGTAGCTTATAAGAATTGAGTAAAAAAGCAATTTTTTATTCCTGGTAAAGAGCAGAGGTGTCCCCACTTCAGGTACTATTGTACCAGGCGTGCTTTTAAGTGATTTCGTCCATTTTCAATACCAACGGGCGTACAAGAACTTCCAATGTTTCTACCAAATTTTAAATAGCTTCACTTTTGCAGCCAAGCGCACGTTTACAACAAACATTACACGGACAGACAGACAAACGGACACACTTGCTTAAATCGATTCAGAATTTGATGCCCATCAAGAATATAGATAATTGGCGCGATCTCCTCGGAAGCATCCTTGTGGGCGTTACAAGCGTTTTGACAAAATAAATACACCCCCCATCTTGTAGCAATGGACATAAAAAAGATTTTAAAAAACGGATTGTGGTATGAATAAGTGGTCAAGAGAGTTGATTGCTCTGCATTCTCCGCTTATTTTAAATGCACTGAAGAACTTCCGCTGGCACCGAAGCCTATTATTCTATTAGTTATTTGAAAAAAACTCGACACAATTCTGCCGCACCATACTACTCGTTCGCCGAAATTGAAACTCGTCCTCCGTACTTACTGCTCTGCTAACTGCAACGTCAAAATACTATTCTTTAGTGGCATTCGATTAATTTCTTTGATAAACCAAAATTTGTTCTTTCTGCGGCTACACCACTTTTCACACACGATCTATTAGGTTCCTACGGATGTAAAACGAATTAAGATCGACTCAACTTATGCTACACTGATCGAGTTCAAATATTGTCCAAATTGATTTTAACTGGTCTGCCTGTCTATCTGTCTGCGTCTGTCCATCTATTATGTGTTTTTCGATATGTTTTAGCTATCAAAGGACGAACGCTGTTGAATATGATCGGATCCCCATATAATAATTTATTTTAATCAAAATTGCAATTTCTAAAAACCCATTTACATCACGTAGGTCTACTCTTTCTCCCCCGACCCCGTTTCATAAAACTCGGTTATATAAAAGCAACAGCAAAGCCTTTGTACGGCAAAAATGCCGAACTTTTATCATTTTATGACGAAAACTGGTTTGGTGTAAAAATCGAATGGATCGAATTTAGATCAACTCACTCACGTCGACTTCACTTCATATAGGGACCCTTAGGGAGAACACTCGCTGCCAGTAGGAAAGGCATAATTGCCTCTATAGCTACTTTATAGCTTTGAAACACGTCTGACGCAAATGTCGGCAACAAGAATATTAGTCAAAAAGCTCTTGGCATGCTCTTGACTGGAGAATAAGTGCACGCCAGAGGTTTCCCTATATATGGGACCGAAGGTTATTATATGAACATATTTTCCGTCAGATAAAGATCGTGATTGAATTTAGCTTAAATTGTTTATCTATCGTCTTGTAATGTGAAGCCCGCTATCGCAAAAGTTGGGACTTGAGTGATGCAGTGAGGAGAGAGAGAACGGAGTAAATAGTGTCCGCAGCCTAGCGAATGTGTGCGCAATCGGCAAGTGTAACGTCTTCACCGACTGAGCACCCACTACGACCAACAGCTACAATCGACTTAACGGTCGGCTATGCAGCAGCTCGCCTATTTTTACACGTTTTACACGAACAGGGGCATCCCCTGAGTGTGTTTAGTCACATAATAATAGAAAAAACAAGAGAGAGAAAAATCTAGACATTAATGGAGAACTTGTTGCAAATAGTTACGAAACTAGTTCGAAATTCGATATAGAAAGACTCGAGATTGCTTAACCGATCAATAATCTTAAGCTTAAATATATGTGTAGATTAAATATTCGCCTCAAGGTAAATGCAACTTTTTCATCGTTTGTATCAACTACTTATGGCGCGGAGCGCGGAGTCTTCTACTGAGCATGTGTTTGAGAATAAAGTTGGGGAGTATTTCCGATAAGTATTTAGGCTGATTCAAAATTTTTTTTATGCAATGTAAATCATATTTGCGGACATGAACTTGTTTCTATATCCATGATTTGTTTGTTTCGTTGTTTCCAAAAAAGTACTTGACGAACTTGCAAAAAGTGCGGCTGAGAAACGCGAATATTTTGTTTTGATTTTCGTATCGCAACCAATTCCTAAAATGTTTTGCAAGAGAATACACGACCTGAGGAACTTTGAAAAGAAAAAAGAAGAGCCGAAAAAGTCATTTATGTTATTTACAAAATTTCCGCATTTAGTAGCTGGAGTAGGGCAGAGGTATAAATTCGTTGCATATCACAAATGGGTTCTGGACTTTGCTTTGGCTGCTAGGTAAAGCGAAAGTGCAGCCAAAGAGCTTTAGTTCGCTTTAGTTTGTTATGTGACAACTAAACCGGAATTGCTTTGACGTTAAGGGGTGTTTGCGCGGTAACGTTTTCACCTTTACATGTAACTGGGGAGGGACCTTCTTTTTGGGCGAGTTTCGTTTGCTTTCTCGATTGCATTGTCGCTTGATTTCTCAAGCGAATCTGCAGTAAGTCGTTATACTCTCACTAACTTTCCGCTTCATTATGCAACAATTTTTTTTTTTTTTGGACGAATGAAGTCCTGCGAAGAATTGACGTGATGAATGACATGCCATAAGCTAAGCAAAATGTGTTTAAATAGGAGCAAGTAAGGTGTTAAGTTGAAGGCTGAAATGCTTCAAAGAGAATATTGTGACATAGGACTTGACATTAACTGGCGACAAAACCTTGAGATAGCAAACAATCCATTATTTATTTTTTTATTTTTCTGAAGCTCGTTCTCCATTAACAACAATTTTTGCTGCAAGTAAGAATTCGTACAAATTCGTAGCTGAGAATAATTAAATTTTTTAAGAGGAATAGAATAATAACAACTTTTCTTGTTCTTTTTTTTTTTTTATTATCGTAATTAAATAACTTTGTATCCCTCTTGAGAGAGCAGAGCAAAAAGCAAGAACATACTCAAGTACTCTACATACACATTGATGGAAAGCAGCAAAAGTTTCGGAGAAAGAGGAAGACCGAGTGTTTATAAATATTAACACATCCGAAATTGTGCTGCTTTGCCTTCTTCTGCTGTCAAATTATCAAACTAATGATGAGTGCTTGTAACCCTAGATATATATATATTTACATATATTGAGAAGGGAACATACTTCATTTATTAAGGCATGTCATCTTCGTCACAAGAGGTCCGCAAATGCAATTGCAATTCCTCGTGTGCGTTGCGATTAACGAATATTTACAAAGCTGTACGTATTTCGCGGAACGATTTTTCACTTTTCAACACGCAAGACTTCGTAACTTTTGGGGCGGGCACATGTGCAACATCAGCATATATGGTTTTCCGAGAGAAGCACTCTTTCTTAATGTTCTTGTTCACAGTGGGCTTTATAAAGATATATAAAGAGATACATGATGTGTTCTATCGGCGATCTTTCGATATTTAACGGTCGACTTTGACAAAATTTAGAGTGAACTGAAAACAAGTATTTGGGGGGGGCACAGAAATTTTTCAATTCCCAGATATGGCTTAAACATCCTGAAGTGTAGGAAGCCCAAGTGCAGACAGCCAAGCGAGAAGAGGATAAATCAGAATTCTGAGAAGAGGATAAACCCCAGATCGAGATGAAAGCGAATTTGGGGAATTCGCTAGACCCAACCTTGATACTGGACTCTTAATGCGTGCCGAGATCTTAACGTAGTAATTTGATTCATGGCCTAGACATTGAAGATTATCTAAGCTTTGTCAACTTGGTTCTCTTTGTCAACTCCTTCCTCCTCCTCCTTTTTGTTCACCTTTAATGAACACAACTAACGAATTCGAGCCATCGGCTTGCCTCATCCGTATCTGTCAGTGGTTGCTCTTTAAGAAGCAGTTTTGCTTCTCTAAAATTTCCACTATACTCTCCGCTTCCTCAAATACTTAGCGACGATTGCTCTTAGCGTGTGCGTTGGCTTAAGAAGGAACGTAGCGCGAAGTCAAAAAAGTAAGTAAGCACGACTCAGATAAATCAGAAAGCTATGCTTTCCTCGATGCTTTATTTTTCTTCGATCCTATGTCTGGTACGCAAAAGTGTCCCTATCCTTTGGATGTGTGAGGTGCAGCCGTGTAGTCGCCTTCATCGGGATACCACGTGCGCCATACATAATAAGCTCGTTTATAGCGTATGCTACGGGGGGAGGAGCATTACGGACAATGCCAAATATTTTTTAGATTGGTTTGCTTTGGGTTTTTGTTGTCCCGAATCTATTCGCAAGAAAAGAGGTCGCAAGAATTCGTTCCAAAATGATCAGAAAACTTTTAATTGCTTTATCTCTTTTATTTGTTTTTTGCTTATGTTTGTTTCATTTTGTGAATTGATGTTTACAAACGTTTTCTTTTTACGAGTTTATGGTTCTTTTGGGGCAAATTAATAATTTCCCCATGGCGGTATGCAAAACAATTCAACAAAATATTGTATAGTT
The DNA here is from genome assembly GCA_000688735.1 of Glossina austeni. Lineage (NCBI taxonomy): Eukaryota > Metazoa > Arthropoda > Insecta > Diptera > Glossinidae > Glossina > Glossina austeni. Next base: position 2,285,058 of record KK502406.1, on the reverse strand, counting down.
ATGCGGATGAGCGTAATGGCGTAAAGTGCTTGAATGCTTATAATTAGTTTTATGAAAATTCTTATTGAGACTGTGATGATGGTGAAAATTCCTAGAAATAAATAAATTTGATAAAAAATAACAAGAAACTTAATCACATACCCAACTACACATTTAAGTTACGGCAAAGATATTTATTGCGGATAATTGCTTCGACGCTAACCCTTTATATACAACACAGTTGCAGTTCTTTTCAATATTTTAAACTCAGCTTTAACTGTTTGCGACAATTGTCTAACTAATTGACGGTAAAGCCTGAGTGTCCGCGAGTAGGCAATAGATGACGATTAACAACACAATGGTCATGGGTTCAACTCTCAAGTGTGGTACAGTTTCGAATGAAGCCGATACCCTTAAGTGCTAGTGGTTTTGGAATTTAGTCTTAAACTTTATTTCTCTGAATAAATAAATTACAATAATAATAATAATAATAATAATAAATTGAGTACAAGATCTTTTCCTCCCCATTCCCTTTCCCTTTTTAAATACAGACCTACGAAAAGTAAACTTTCACTTTGCCATTATTTGGCGATATAATCGGATTTTTAGAATCAACTCATAAGTGTACGAGCACGTCATTGGTCGGTCGGTCTCTTTTAACTTGGATGGGAAAATTTTGTAAAATGACGCGAGAACGGATGTTAAAAATATGGAAAAGTTTTGGAAGCCTTTGTTCGGTATCGATATAACTGATGTACCTGCGCTCTCTCGAAGCCCGAAAATATCTGCTGGAATTTACTTGAGCACATAACCTTTTGAGAGATTGCGTTGATCCATCAAATCAATGTTCGTGTTCCCTCGCGTTCAACGCGTACAACTAATCACGAGTTATTTATTCCCTTGAGGCGTTCACTTATTAGACTAGTTTCTAGAGTAGTATTAATTAATAGAACGCACTCAACTGATGAAGTAGAAGACTAGAAGACGGCATTGCCACTCGAAGAGGAGCGTAATCGTCAAAGCATATTTTAGAGTGCGTGCACAATCAGTCCTTTTATTAAGTGTCGCGCACTTCGCCTAAGACAGCTTCACATCACTAAATATCCCGTGTTTCTAGACCTAGAAAGATTGAAAGGTTCAAAAACCAGATAAACTGCAGTGTCAGCCTTCGTTCAATAACTGTGTTAGGTAACGAAAATTGTAGGTGCGCACTTCACTTTTGTTCTTGTTACGCAGCTCCACATGCGCGTTACCACTGTGCCGATCTTTTCTTCTCCTTAAATAATATTTCTTTGACCTCGCGGCCATGCCCTGGGTGGGCATGTGACTATTACTAGAAAACCGGTTCGAAGAACAAAAATGTATACATATTCACACTACACATATACCAATGCGCAGATATGCCTAAGGGAGGTAGCAAAAGAAAATTATGCACTTTGCAGTGTAGCAGTGATGCGTCCATGTGGCCCCTGATAAGAAATCTTTTCTAAATGGCATGAAAACTTTTCTAATCTCACTGATTAAAATGTTTTTTGACTTTTGGACATATGTTCAGGGAACTACCTATAAGGTTATGAAGAGAAGTTCACTTCTTCGTATCAATACTAACTAAATTTTCCACAACGCCGTTATAGGGTTAAACTTAAACTCTTAGATTTCTCAATAATCTCCATAACATCTATGCGTAATTAATGTGGGGACTATTCCAAGTACTAAAATAGTGGAATTACTTTTCCCCTTCGTCCGCGCTAGAGTCTCAACTTTGGTTGATCTATGCTTATGCGCACACTTTAAAAAATTTCCTGAAAATAGTTTGGAAAAAACACGATTTAAAAATTTCTTATTTTTTGTTTTTCTTCATTCGAAAGATATCGCCGCATATAGGCTGACTACTAAATAAGCGCTAAATAAGCGCCAGTTGCGGAATGAGTCACGTTCTGGGGGTCAGGGTGTGGCGATGACTACCGAAGACAATTACCATCTCCCTTAGCAGAGCCCTATAAACGCTCTAACAGAGCTAGCTCTCTTAATCAATTAGGATCAAGATACGGTTGGACTTGAAAGCATCCGCCATCCAAATTAAGAAACGAAAAATATTCTAGCGGGCGGCCACCTAATGAATGCACATGAAATTATCTTTAGCAGCATACACCGACTATGGGACGTGGGCTAAACCCTGAGACCCTGGTGCGCTCAAACCAAAAAAATCCAGCGATGTTCACCGATATCACGTGAATCGGTTATTGAAATACCTTTCGAATGAGTTAAAGCCATTGAAAATTTTCTTTCGAAATTTAAATCAAAATTCAGTCAAACTTTTCGCCAGATTTCAAATTTAGGTCGATCGACTCATTTTTATTTTTTTTTTTAAACAAGTAAGGGTGCTATAGTTGGACTAGGTCAACCATTGCATACCCTACATCACTTCGTTTAGTCAGTAATACGCGAAAACTTCTACATTATTTTTATGTAAATGCACAGTTTTCATGAAAGCCGACGTCAGACGTGGTCTAAATTCAGTGAACTTAACGTATTTGTTGCAGATTTTATTAGGTTGCAGGTGTCTAAAAAATGGATCGATGTGCTCGCAATTCTTTATGATTGCTTTACTGAGAAAGAGTTTCAGCACAAAAATATTAAAAATTAGCCAAAGCAAATGTAGCCCACCAAGTTAGCTTAAATGTGGTTTGTGTCCTTGCTAAGTTAGGTTTATCGCTCAGCAAAAGAAAACAAATGACGTAAGTACTAAAAACAAAGGTTGAAACGATCACAAAACGAAATAACTCCTTACGGTATAAACAGTGGTACCGCAAGGGCAAGGTACAAATTGACTTCGAACAATGTCAAGGACGTATGAGTTGAGATGCAACAAAGTTGTTGCAGTGTGAGGCCAATCGATTGAAAATCGGAAAGTGATAGCGATGCGATGAGAAAGATCTTTGGTAAAAAGGCGGGATTGGAAAATTTCTCGCAAGAAAGAGCGTTGCGCTGTTGCGCCGCCCCATATTATTAGCAAAAAGATGTTGATTAGGTACATGATTCAAAATTTGTTTGATTCAAAATTGTTGATGATTACGCCTTAGCCTTGCATTTCATTTTCCCAGGGCGCCTTTAATCTTTTAATCGTATTGCTAAACAGTCACTAACTGACTGGCCGACTGACCAGCTCTGGTCTGCAACCTTTGGTAGAGTTTGCGGAAACACAACATCTGTAAGCGAATTAATCCCTTGGCAACTTACAGCCAACTCCTGATTTATCTAATTTTTGTTTTTTTTCTGTGTATTTTGTTAAAATATTCCACTAAATTACGCTAAACTATAAAACAATAAATTATTGAAAATTAAATTTATTCACCATTTATTTTTTCTTACTTTTCTTTGCAGGTAAGTGTTTACACACACACAAACAACTAATGGAATTCCGACATTTTATAACCGGCGTAAACTCTCAAAGGCATTAACGCAAGTGCAAAAATCAATAAATTGGGTTAGTAGGTTAAAAGTATTTAAACAAAAAAAACAACAACAACAACAACAACAACAACAATTTTATACACATTTGCAAAAGACGGAAAAGGGGAAAAAAGGTAACGGAACAGATTGATTTTAGGAATTTGTAATAACATCCAGTAAAAACAACCCTCTTAAGGGAAAATCAAGCCTACAGGCTATTATGACGTAACAGTATTTAATATTAAACCCCTGAGACTGATGTGACGCGTTAGATCTCAACAACAAAGAAAATAATAATTTTTTTTTTTTACAAACTTGAACTGCTTTGAGTTAAAGAGAACTTTGCTGCGACAGGTTGTAACCCGCATTTATTGTTAAGTGACATGTAACATATTTTGCGTGTCACATGAACGTTATTCGGGTTCGAAAACCTGTTCTACCTTCCAGATCATTCAGCAGAATTAATAGTTAATTGAATTGCGTGTTAAACCATCATTTAGCGTTAATTCAGTTGACTTTCGTAATTGCCTTACATTTGACGAATAATTGTGGAATATAATATTAGATGTAGGGCAAGCGGGCAATTATCTAATAAGTCGTCATGAATTTGATGAAGTGAGTGCTTTCAAAATTCGCTTGATTCGAGATTTGTGTTTTTCTCTTTTAAAATATCTTCAGCCGATGAAAGGAAGGCATGCAACAGATATGGCGAGATATCTCTGTTATCTCTCGTCGAACACATACGTATACGTGTTTGTATGTGAAAACTTGCGGTGCACTCAGTTGCTGTAGTGAAGTGTGTAAATAAAACTCCAAAGTTTTTCTTTTTCACTTTCGTTAAATTCCCTATTAGAGGTCTTGGGCAAACAAAGTCTTATTTTTCATTAGGACCCCGTACATGGATTGAGGTTAATTTTGATATCAAATTATTATTGCGAACGAACTTTCCTCCCATGCAATCTACAGTTTTCAAAAAGCCTTTAGAATACCGAAATATTTTTAATAAAAAAGTGTTTTGACGAAAGCTCAGAAATGACAACATTTTGACTTGGTTGTATGGGGAGTGGCCGAAAAGCTGACCCGATCTGAACCATTTTCAATAGCATTCGCCGTTGGGCCAAAACACGTCAGCCTGCCTAGCTTCAACAAACTACCTCCAAAAATTGCTCTGTAGAGAGAGGACAAAAATACATGGACACACGTACAGACAAGCTATCAAACAAATATAACAAACGAGAGGGACGTTATTGAGACGTTTTGCAACCCTAAACGCATTATCAAATTCGTATTATGTCAAATATAAAATTGCAAAAACACTTAAGAGAGGGCAGGACGAATGATAATAATTAAGCGAAATGATGAAATGCTTTCAAACTTGATCGTTGTAGTCAACTTCACATGTGCTCACATGTGTCCCCTGTTAGCTTTTCATCCCAATATATACGCATATGCGAAAGATTCGTACAAAAATGGATTCATTGTGAGCAGCTCTAAGCGATTGCTGGATGTAGCAAAGGGGAGAAAACAATTTTTACTTAAGACTTAAGATTCTCTAAATCCAAATAATGAAAATATGGAAATATTTTTGAACTGCGAGTTGCTTAGATCGTAAATATCGACTCAATCAACTGGAAGATCCCTTAGTCGCATTACAAACCGTGGTTGTGTCATTTTGCCTTGCAATAGCTTACTAGCAGTACTACAGTTAATTATGCAGAGATTGCGCTTTGCTTAATTACATATTTCGCAATTTTGCACATTTTTTCACGGTCATGACTGACGTACATGTATAAAATTGTTGCTTCATATCATTCATTCATTTATACGATAGCAACACTAGATTTAATTATTGTTTACACTATATCTTTACTGTTACGCGTCAGTGATTACTCAAATGGATACTCAAATGCAACAAAAAAAATATTTCCTCGAATCATTTAAGTTGTCAATATACTCCACTTGACTATCACTTCGGTTATGCTGCATGACTGCGGTTGTTGACCTATAACGCACTCATTGGCTACATAACAAATCAATCTTTTCAGTTCACTTGACCATTACTTCCGCTTGCTTCTGCATTTGTGCTCTCTATTACCGATTTACAGGGCAAAAAAAAAAAAACGATTCTCCACTTTTATCGTTACTGATCGCTGGATATTTATTAAATGCGTCAAGCGTTACTGTGGTCGCTTTTGCACTTCTCTTCAGTTTCTGTCGCGATTCATTCGATGAAATTTAATTAATTTTAATCCCTAATCCCATAGTTAGGGCAATCAATACAATTTACTTTCATAGTGAGTTTATGTTGATGATGAGAATGAAAGCCACGTCTTTACAGGCGTCTAAACACTGAAAGGCCTTTTGCTTGTTTTGTTGTGAGCGAATCAAACGCTTGTTAACTGTTCACGAGTTATGTGACGACAAACAACTTCTCTCGATCTTTTCATTTCATTCATTTTTAATTCCAGTTACAAACCCTTGCACAGGCATATAATTAATATAACTGTAAATAAATGATTGCTTATTAAGGCAGAAGAATTATTAGTTTTACACAATAAATGCGAGGGAAATTTTTTTGAATCATCGCAGTCGCGAAAATAAAGATAGGAAACCGAAAATCGGCACAAACATCGCTTGATTAATTAAAAATTTGAAATTAAAAAATGGAGCGCGATTTGTTCACAGGCACGCCCACAACGCCAAAGGATTTTAAAACCACGTCGATAACCGCACCGATAACTTTTCGATACTTCCGTCTATCACTTTTAACCCTATGAAGATAATTTGGAACACATGTGACCCAGATGTTTCCTTACGATCGCTCCGATCGTAGTTCCAAGCTCTTAATTGATTGGGATAAAATTTTAAAATGTCTCAAGGTCCGCCCTTTTAATTTTTCCTATAAATTATAAAAAAGAGCTGAACGAATCTAAAGCTAAAGGGCGAAATGCATCTTTTTTATGTATTTCGCTAACTTTTTGCTTATGAAAAATGAAGCAAATGCTTGCCAGAACTTTAAAATAAAATTGTGATGTGAGAGATAATCGAATGCAAAAAACATTCTAAAGCTCTTGTTCACTAATAAAAAATGTATTAAGTCCGCCGAAGTATACCTTAAGGCATTTTCTACTTACAATGAAAAAATATAAAACATGTTATTTATTACACACATACATATACACACACACATACACACACACTCACACAATATTTTTAATATAAAAATTTTTAATAAACATTGAAAAATTTTTCGAATTCTACTTTATACTGGCGTCGGTCGTATAACACGGTTATTTTGTACCATGCGGTATGTAAACCGTGTTATACAACACTTTTTGATTTATTGATTTAAACTCCAATGTCACCTTTAGAATGACATCATTTAAACTTGGACGTATTGTAAATCAAGCAATGTGAACAAGTATAGGGTGGAAGTCGGGTGTTTTCAATGGTGGGCCTAGGTCCACTATTGTGTTTTTATTTGTTTGTCAGTTGCTTCCGTCATATAGAACAACAAATTAAACAAGCGTGGTATAGGGGCTTACCTTTCGCAAGAGCCCATATATTCTTATGTGGGGGGGGGGGTTCAAAGAACAAAACCTATGTGATCCAAATTACTTACGATTAACTTGCTATGGGCCAATTTTCGTCATAAAATATGAAAAATGACCCGTTTTTGACATATACGAGATTAATATTTCATGACGCAACCAACCCTTGTATGCGCGTTGAGGTGCAAAAAATAGCCCTACTTGGCCTAGGCAAGTCAATGTACCAAAATTTCATCGGAATATCGCAACAATTGCGACCTAGAAGTTGAATACAAGAACGCATAGACGGACATCAGACAGAAAGTGATTTCGAAATCATCGGTAGAGTACAATGACTACTCCGTTGACTTATGCTTATGTAGCTGATAGAATGTTTGGAGCTTGCTCTGCTTCTGTCGCGGGGCAGCCGATACGACACCTCACTAGACAAAGCATCCTATTGGCGAAATCTTTTTCCCCCCACTTTCCTGTTTTAGGAATGAACAAAAAAAAAAAAAAAAAAAAACAACTGAATCTATCTCAAGTCCTTCTGGAGTTCAGCTAACCCTATGTTTTTCTCAAACTTATCCGACGTAGTTGTACTCGATTATACTCGATTTTTTAAATTCGTGTTGTGTTAAAACCGCGTTATAATTGTCGCAACTTTCGTACGCAATTGTATCGAAACCGGGTTTTACAAGTACAGTGTTATACGAGGGACGCCTGTATTATTCAAAAGCGCCTTAAGCTCTGCACCAAAAGACTATCCGCTGACTTGCTTTGCTGCTCTACAAATACGAAACAATGGGAAGTGCAGCAGCGGGTTTTTACCCGCAACAGTTGTTGTTGTTGTTGTTGTTGTTGTTGTATGCATACATACGCAAAAGACCAGTTAATATAATATGAGTTTTAGCGTAGGCCAATGCATAATTAGAGATTTAAACTTAATTCATGCGAAATGTTTTAACTGAGTTGTACTTAAAATTTTCTTTATATTTTTTTTTTTCTCAAGTTTTTCAATTATTTCTTTATCACGTTTGCCATAATTCGGTTTTCAATATAATTTCAAGTTATTCTCTGTAATCGTGAGTTAAACGGAAACAAACGAATATAGAAAAACAACTTTTGCTCATATTCATGTACATGTGCATAAAATCTCGTTTGGATTTCCAGTCAAAATTCAAAAAAAGAGCGAGTGAATAACTTGAGCACATTTTTGTTCAGCCATAACTAAGATTTTCTTCTCCAAATTTTTATATTCGATAGCCCCCGATGCCTTCTCTCTTATTTCTTATAACGTCATTTTTATGTTTTCTTATAATCTTTCTTGTAATGTCACGAAGAAGCCAATCCCGCTCCACCCACATAGCTAACCGAGTATTAATTAGTAGTAGTGAAGAGAGAGCATATTATTATTAGAAACTTCTGTATAGGCTCTATGGAGGAGAAGAAACATACGATCGGAATGTTATTATATATACAGATAGCATGTCTGTCCGTCTCTATAATGTCTGTGGGATATGTTCTCATGTAGTCGTAAAAATTAAGATCTTGGCTTCACATTTGTAACAAAAGCATTGACATTGTAATTTAAAATTGGCGGAAGGTCACGCCCTGCAACCTGCAACATAAACATAAAGAACAATTCCGTTTTCGAAAGCAAGAAAATATGTTTGTTGTGCCCATGATTTAAAACTTGCTCACTCTTTTGATGAAATTTGGATCAATAACATAAGTGTATTGATGTATTGATGTGGGCGACACGAGCTACTTCTACATCATTCTCATATATATTTCTAATTAAATATATTGTCATTTTCCTCTCCAACTATCTCTCGCTATTAGAAAGAAGAAGAAAGAAACAATAACTAAAGACTATCAAGTCAGTCCATTACACAACTCGTAGCTTTCAAAAAATCTTGCCTTCAATGTATTGAATGTATTCGTAGCTCCGTAAAATAATTCTCGCATATATTACTGGAAAATCTTTTCAGCTCCCGTTCAATAACTGTATGCGAGTATGTGTAACTTCACAAGATTGATCAGTCAACTGTTACGTTGTAGGAAAATTTATTCGGTTTTCCTTACTGGCCGATGTACAAACTTAATATATATATATATATATATGTATGTACCTTGTAATAATTTCTTTCAATTAAAAAGTCGAGTGTGTATACTTTTACGAACTCTGAAAGATGTAAGTTTTCCTTATTTAATGTCTTATCACAGATGAAACAGCGCACATGTGTTTATTTATGCTTGTAAGCTCCATGTATACGGTTACGGCATAACATTGAATAAAGAAATTCATTATTTATAAGCTATACTAACGATTAGATTTCAAGATGAGATGTGTTTTATATCATCATCACGAAACATGAAATAGACTCGGTTCCCCATTGCGTTCGGGACATTTCGAAAAGCAAAAGCATACAAAATGTACAAATTTTTTTGGAGAGCGTTGGAACCGCAGAATGTCGCATACTTCGGTGGAGTAATTGATTTATGGGTTTATCTAAAGCAAATAAATAGGAAGCGTATAATTAAAAACTTTATTCATTCGTTGTTTGTCGTTTCGTCGTTGCCCATCATATTTCCTGAAATTCGAAGAAGCCGATCATTCCGCAGATTTACAAAAGCCTGCAGCTGATCGTATAAACTTTTCTGTGGCCCAAATTGCAATAGGAGATCGATCGGAGGTCTATTCACACTTCACACAGGACACACTTGACATATGGATTTCTATATAAAAATAGATCCCAGTGGAGCTCGTTTCTTTGCTTAAAACATAATATTTTGTGGTAGTTACATATCTAAAATCTCCCCAGGACAAGCTGTAGACACTTTTTACCAACATAGGCAAAGAAAAATCAGAACTAATACTATAGACGAGCATGTAGATGTTAATCGATCGTTCGACATACTATACGACCAAGAGATACGGCATCGACATCAGCATAGACTTTCACTAGGTTTTTGAGAAGTGACGCATATAATCCAGGATGATGGCAATAGAATTTCCCTTACAACCGATAAATGTGACAAGCAGTAGTGTGGTATCCTCTTTAAGGCGTGTCCTCGAAACTTTGTTTATTTATTGTAAAGATTGCATAAAACAAATTTCATTTATGTTAATTCTAAAAAACTATTTCATAATCGCCAAACATACTGCACTAGAATCGGATTTGAAAATCTATGTGTTGCTCATTGTGCTGCGTGAGCTGCTGGCAGATTAGGCTCAACTGCAACAATAAGTCGAGATCAAGTGCACAAATTCATATTTGCAAGGATTTAGTTATCGACATTAATTTTCGTGCGGACTGAAGGACTGAACGAGAGGTAGAGGTAGAGGTAGAACGGTATATACCTACACGGAGTTTACACCGTTGCATTTTCCCCAAATTTTTTTTGAAACAAAAATTAATAATAAAAGTTGGTCAGGTGTGTGAGTGTCTGCATGTCTGACCCCATCTTTACTTCGGGGTACAGCTGCCATATTCCAATTTGGATGTCATTACGGTATACTTTCGAGTGCGCTTGACCAGCGCTCTCTCATCTGGGAATTGAATTGCGAGTCTGTTGGAATTCAAAGTGTCATCAAAAGCTTACAGGTTGTCTATAACTCAATCCATCCGGTATCACATTCGTTTAAAATCATATGCGCATCATGGACCCTATTTCTCTCCTCTTTTGCTCATTATATAGCAAACTGGGCACGCGCGTTGTCCACTTTTCGCTTTCGCTGATACAGATGTTGCAGGAAATAGAAAAAAAAGATCATCTTTTTCGCTTAGATCGATTCGCATGCACTTGTCATTTGCTTTATGCACTTAATAAAATTCAGACGTTACAAGTCAACTGATCGTGTCAATGTATCGCATTGTAGTGTTTTGTGTTTGAGTATAAAAAAAACTAACATATGGTTGGAAATTGGTTGATATATAATAAAATTTTTAAATATCTAGTCGGTATGGTTGATTGTATGTTTAGTTAGCTCATTCGAATCTTATGTAAACGCGTCTTAATGCGATTCTTATAAGCAAACATTCTTATGTCTATATGTTTGTGTACATTAAAAACGATGCGTCATAACTTCCTTGAAAATTGATCACATTTATATCTGACAAGTGTACGCACAAACAATATTAAAAAAAAAAAAAAAAAAAGAGCAAAAAAAAAAACACAAGAAAAACCAAAGAAACCAACTGAAAATTTTTAACGGATTCATTGCCCGCATTCACATTTGAATGGTATTAATGTTAAGGCAGCACAACTCAAAACTCAACGCTTTTGTCGATTACGCTGATCGCTCAGTGCTCTACGGGAGTCGATAAATTTTCCGATTGTAAAAATTAAAATTGAATTTTTTGGAATCCCACCTATGTACGAAATCTTGTATATCTTGAAAAATATTTGAGCGAATGTGGAAAGTGCTTAATGGGGGGCCAAGTCTAAAAGGAAGTTTGATGAGGTTTTGTCGTGAGTAGAACTTAAAATCTACGTATATCTACGTACTTCTTCGAATTACTTAGAAACGTAATACTGGCTAGAAAGGCAGGGTGTCGAAGAGTATCGTCTCAACAAGCTTCACATAAGCTTTACCATCTCAACCATTATCGTCGACGAGAAACGACATTTCGTGTTGAATTCTACCGAAGTATTTTCAAACAACAAAACTTATCTCGGGTGTATTGCCTGTCAACCTACTCGTTATTCATTGCGAAAAGATATCTCGATTGATTTTGTTTAAGATTAGAATAAAATGTAAAATAAAATGTAAAATATTGGCCAGATATGGGGCGAAAGGGCTTTACTCCAAGTGAACACAATATTTACACAACGATTGTATTTGGCAGCTGATACCGAATAAATGACACACAACTGGGAGAGGAGACTAGAAAATCGTCTTCGGTACGAAGGGACATTTACGTATTAAATGAATTCCTTTTGAGTATTTTAAAATCTTTAATAACGAATATCAGTCAAACAGAGACCAACTAAGTCAAGGGGAGTCCGAAATTTGTGTAAAATAGTCGACAGCTTAAGATCTATGGCATCGATCTATGGTTCGATTCAAGCTTGGTTATCATTAGGAGGCATTAAACGCGTAAAGACTGCTTAATAAGGGAAAGTAGGAATTATCAATGTTAGAGGCAACGCACTTTAAAAATGACTCGAACAGCTTTTATCATCGCCAGGAACAAATGTTGTTTGCGGATTTAGCGAAATTTTTATAAAAATTTCAAATGCAAGATATGAACGAAATATCAATTAAACAGACAAAGAAATTAATTTCGAGACAGAAAGGTCTACCGAGCCTTTAAAATATAAATCTCTCGCAATTCGTACCGATAGATAACATTGACATAAATTAGGTTGAGTGGTAGCGAGTGATAAATAATTTTACTGAGATGCGATAGAATTTATATCACAAAATATATTTCGCGTTAAACAAGTGTGCATGAGTTGTAATATGGCGCGAAAACTGCATACATGCTTGCATACATAGACGCTTGCATGCATGCATGCATACATACATACATACATACAAACATATATGAATATGCTTAAGTGGTTTAAAGTAATCACTTTAATGAAGTATTTATGCAATTATAAGTTCTCGGTTGCCTGCGACAATAAGTTACAAATGTGATGACAAAATTAGAATGTTTTTATTGGTGGGCATATATAAACGATTCAGTCGAGAAAGAAAGACTAGGGCAATAACAGAAAACACACACACCCTCCGCAATGCCGACAGAGAAATATAACACGCATTCATCTATATAAAAATAAATATATATATATATATATATATATATATATATATATATATATATATATATGTGTGTGTTTTATTTTTTTTTTTATTAACATTTAGTTGTAAAAGTGCCAAGTGTGTATATTTAAATTACAACTACTTTGGTGTGTTCGTGTGTATATGTGCTCGAGTTTTTATGCATACGGACGGAGTGTGTATCTTACGGAAGTCAACATACTAGGGAGTGATTTTCTTCTTATAGTTCTACATTTTGATTTTTCCTTTTCTTCATTCGTTTTCATGTAATGTGTGCTCATAATAAATGTTCACAATTATGCCTAAAATATAATAACGATGTTGCAACAATAAAAATTTTGAATATGAACATTTATTTATTTATTTATTTATTTATTTATTTGTTATGCATTTTCATCTCGACAACTAACTATGCAATGATGCAGTAGACAAGTAAATATGACCCACTTTACGAAATATGGCAAATCCAATAATAATGAAAATGTATAAATGTAGGTGTGTTGTTATGAAATTGCATTTTATATGAGCATATTTGCCTTTTGTTTATTTTGATTTCAATCGTTGATGTCGTGTCACACCCACGATCAACACAAAAGCAAAAAAGAGGAAAACCAGAAATAACTACCAACCAGCCAACCAGCCAACCAGCCAACCAATCAACCAACACGTGTTATACACATTATTTCGCAAATAATTCGCAAAACCCGTCCGCTCCCACCTCCCAAAAATATAAAGAAAAATATCTTTTTTATGAATTTAATTATTAAAAATTTTACAAACGAACAAGAGAGGAGACTACACTCACATCTTTGTTTGTTTGTTCGTAAGTTTATACATACACACAAGGAGGAACTTTAAGAATTAAAAGACATTCGATCTGAAACATTAGATCCGCGAGCCCGCCAGAGCAGAAGATTTGTATAACAAAATGGAAGTAAGCGCTGGAGATTTCAGATAAGATTTATGATCAGTGTAGCTCTCCGAATCTATTCAAACATGTCTGCCCGCCCCTCTGACATTACAGACCGAGTGTTGTCGGCCGATAAATAACAATAATCCTTGATCGACCCCATAAAAGCAAAAACATTGTGTCAAAATGATTAATTCAAACTATTTCAGCTCGGGTTGTCATTGCGACAATGCCGGACCACACATATTTTTAATAGGTCGGCAAAGATGAAGACAAGTGGTTTGGGAACTGTTGACGCACCTATCATAGAGCTCTCTTTGCTTTGGCTTTTTCGTCTACCATTTGTTTTGCTCTCTACAGGTCCCCTATAACGGTATAAGAGTAACTTCAAGACAGGTCTGCACAGAAATTTTAGAAGATCTACATCTCTACAACGATGGCATGGTTGGTTGACCTGACCTGACCTGACGATAATGCTGAACGCTCACTGCTGGGCCCAAAATAGGCGGTTGTTCCAGCAAAAAACAAAAAAGTGCACAAAATTGCTTTTGAAGGTCGAAAACTGATGTTGCGTTCGATAGCTGACTCCTTAACGATGTCAGAAGGCAGCAGTGAGCGCCGCCGCGTTTTGACAAGACCGTATTGATAACACAGAGCGCTGTTCGATGATGATATATGACGATAGATGAAACAGGAATTCATCACTACATTCCAAAGTCAAATCGGCAAGCAGTTGAGTGAACAGCAATTGACGAAATTCATCCAAAGCAAGCAAAAAAAGTAGCGTTGCAACCGCTGTTACTTGCAAGCTAATAGTAAGGACGTTATGAAGATTGTTACTATCCAGAAATCATGTGGGTCATGTGGGTCGGTCGACAGTATTGCCGCGTGTCAAACCGAAGACTTATTGAGTGATGTCAAATATATAGACTGAAGACCGCTTTCTTGGACAAAAATAGATAATTTGCGATGAACTTTAGCATTTATTAGATTGTGAATAAAACTACAGATAATTACGATCATGATATTAATGATTGCAGCCTATATATGCGTCTAATATCTTAAATTATGAGGACTTTTACGATGCGGTTGCGCTGCAAAATGGAATTTACAATAAAAATGTTTTTATTACTGCTCGTGGTTGTGAATACGGAGAAGTAAGCGAATGTAACCGCATAAATACATACACACGAACTTTTACTTTTTAGCTTCAATGACATTAAACCTTTAGAGAGCACCAGAGAGAACAGAACGGAACGGATTAGAGAGCTCTTCATATTTAATTAATTACTTAGAAATTTATATCTCATGTGATTTTATATTCTATCGTTTCTATAATCATTTTTTATCACAAATGCTTGTATTTTGTGGGAAAGTCGACTAGCTGTAAAGAAATTAGTAGTGGCTGTAAGAGAAATAAAAATAGCGTAATTTCTGCTTCCTTTAGTTTTCGCTCGGGTCTTTTAGTGGGCGCTGTAGGGTTTTATTGTGCACAAGGTATGTGATATAAATTTTTACAGTCTGCGTGGATTTCTATAGTCTTAACGGCCGACACCAGTTAGTGGTATAAAAGAAATTAACTGAGAATAAAGGGAGAGAGAGAAAGAGAGAATATAGTATTGTCGTATATCAATACAAGAGAGGGAGAGGGAGAGAGAGAGAGACAGGGAATACAAGGACATTGGCTAATGAAAGAGGGTCGGCCTTGTCGGCCTATTAGAGATGATAAAGTGTCTTTCGATTTTTGTTCTTGATTTACATATAGAAACTTTCATAAGGTAGCGAATTGAAAATGTTGTGGACTAGACTTGTCTTGTAAAAACGTCTTAACTGAAAGTTTCAAATTTGCTCCGAAGACGTCTTAATATTTAATAATCAAATTTAGTAAGACTTTTTTGCTTAATGGCACTATTTTTTCGTCTTCTCATTTAAAGTGAGCATCAAATTTGATGGAATCTTAGAGAGATCTTAGAAGAATGATAAAGCTAGTGTTCTATTAGGATTTTACACTAATGAGTCTTATAGAGTCCACTTAACTTTTTGCAAGGTTTCGAAGTTTCATTTTGACCAAATAAAAAAATTTTTCCTTTTAACGTCCTTCAAAACCGAACTATTGTTGCCTATGATGTCGTCGCCATCAAGATCGTCACTTTTCCTCTTTCAGAAGATAATAGCGAGCATTTTGTGAAAATGAAAGTGTTTTTCTCCCAAGAGAGAACATCAGTTCACGAATCTGCTATCGCGATGATCAAAATCAGAAAATTCAAACCACTTGCTCATGCATTCTATATTTTATCTTTCCAAATTTAAAAAAAATAGACAGATAGTGAAAAACAATGAAAACAATGAAAAAATGAAGCCTTCGGTTGATGGCTATTTTGTGGAGTTCGGTGTCTTTCACTTAGAACGAAACGCACTGCACCACAAAAGGATGGAAAAAAGTACGCGAGTCTACTTGATAAAAGAGTGCATCGGCATAGCCACATACATCACGTAAATAAAAATATTTTATGTCAAGTTATAGCGGTACGATAGGCCAAATTAATAATTATATGTTATAGTAAACTGGCACTCACATGTTTACGCGCCTACACAGCAAACTATTTGTTCTGAAAAAATTAGGGAATATTTTTAGAAGCAAAAGATTAAATTAAAAAGCAACGAAAATTTTCTGAATGATATGAAATGTATTGCGAAGGCAAGCTATAAAATTGACTACAAAATTGCAAGCAAGCTACAAAAATTTGCATTGCAAAATTAACTCACTATCAGCAAGATTTTGTAGACATTAAAGTGGCACAGGATATAAAAATAGAACCCTTCTCTAAGCAAACAAAGCGAATCTTGCCAAAGAATACGTAAGCCATAGTCAACCGCATTATCCATAGTTGGCGGTGATTATATTACGTTTTTACTTTTATCATCTCCAGTTATAGCAAAGTTGCCAATAATTGGTTACACTTTTATTTCCCCTTTAACATACGTATAAAAATGCAAATCAATTTTGCTATGCTGTAAGTTACGCCGACCAAAAGTGTATAACTCCGTATGAAAACATAATTTATCACGATTTTGTTTTTATTTTTCTCTCCAGCGATGCGCAATTTATTCTCTCTCCAACTACATGTATTGCAACGAAGCATACAAAATTATTGCATGCTATTTTTCTCGCTACTTTCACTTGAATGTCAGATGCTGCAGACGCTGCCTGCAAAATAGCGCAACAAAACAAATGTCTACCAATTCACATACATGCATATACAAATACGTGCAGAAATTATTTGAGTACCAACATTTCAACCACCATGTGAATACAATATTTATTTACTTTTCTTTTATGCTCATACGACGAGAGTCGGTTGTTACGAGAAATACTCTGAAACTCCTCTCGGTATTCATAACACGAAAATGTACAAAATGAAACAAGAGAAATACAATCCAGCATGCCGAAGTTGTCTTGCTTGTTACAACAAAACCAACAGTCAAATTGAAGCGACCAATTGAACTCGAAAACTTAAGTTACTTTCATACAATATCAGTTGATTTTTAGATTTCAATTTTCGATTTAAAGCAAACAAAAATTCTGTGAATACGTTTAAACACAACATTTTCCTTCGCGATATTCATCATATTCATCTCGTACGTATGTCCACATAAAGTGTATGCAATTCCAACTATACCAACTATTTCCATAAATTGCGAATTATTTCTTTCGTTATCTGTCTTTCTGTGTTGTTCGATGCACGCGCTTTTTAAGTTATTCACATACTTTACACAAACACTTATTCTCTTTATACTCTAACGCTAAAAGCAAATGAGCGCTCTAAGAGCAAATGAGTGGTTGTTTTACAATAACAAAGCCAGTACAAATTTTTTGTGATAGAATCAGAGAAATCTTCTCTCAGAACATACCAAAATTTTGCAGAGAGTATTGAAAGTGACGAAATTCGTTGGTATAGAATAGAAATTTATATAGATTATGTTTCAGTTGCTTCGCTTTATGGAGGAGTCGAAATGATAGAAATCGGCCACGCCCGCACAAAAAGTTATAAGTGATCAAATTTTCGTTTTAACTTTTCGTGACAGTTTCTCCGTAGTACTCATAAGGTAAACAGTTAAGATAATCGTATTCGATCATCAGGAATCTTTTGTACCTTAGAAAGAGCTACATTTTCGTACTTTATAACATTGCGTATGCGCGATTAATCTTTTCCACTTTCAGAGTTCAAGTGGAAATTTGCGTGCGTGATGTATGCGTTGTAGGTTATGAGTGGCAAGCAGAAAACCGAGAAAGCAAAGGTTTTCTTAATTTTTGTCGCATAGGCGTATGGGCGTTGTAGGCGTTTTTTGGTTGGTTTGGGTCATTTTCAAATTGTTTTGCAAATTTTCAGGCGATGTGTTTATTTTTTCAAACGGAAGAATGTTTACCATAGATGCTACACAATTGGGCAGCCGGACAAACGAAAAGGCGGACATGCTTAGGTGCATTACGAATTTGAAACTGGCCAAGAATTTGTATACTTTGCGCGGGTTTTAAAGTTTGCTTCTGCACGTTTTAAAGATGTTGAAAAAAATATTAAATTTTGGTACACTATAACATTAGATAGGCGAGCTCAATTTTTCCCATTTTTGTACAAGTACGACAACCTCGTTCGTAGAATATATAGAAAATTATTTTAGGTATTTTATATAGTGTATGAATAACGAGCAAACAACCAATTTTTTATTCCTTTTGAAAAAGGGAGGTATTCTCAGTTTATGTGGTACTGTAGGCGCGTCCTTACATCGGCTTGGCCCATTTTCAATGTTAACTTGCGTGCAACAATTTTCAATGTCTGCCAAATTTGAAGTCGATAGCTTAATTGTTGCGATCACGGGAAGGCTTACCAGCGACATTATACAGGCAGATAGATAGGTGGACAGATAGACATGCTTAAATCAATTCAGAAGTTGTTGCTGATTCAAGAGTTACATATATATATACTTCACGGTGTCTATGAAACTCACTTCTGGGCATTGCAAACGTTTTGAAAAACGAATATACCCCTCAGCTCTAGCTAATCAAGCTAACATGTTCGTGTTCTGCCATTGTTGGTTCTCCTATAGTCTCGCAGGAGTTTTAGACAATTAGTCGATTTCGGGTTCATTACGTTCATTGTCCACATTTTCTCCACGAGTTGCGAGTTAGTTTACTGAGAGTACAATTTACTTTGCTTTATATATTTATGAATGCCCTCTTTGGTTTTTCTGAGAGTAAAATTCTACTTTTTGAGACTAAAAATCCATGTTTGAGTTCGTGAACTGCATATATTTACAACATACATGTTCGAGCTCGTGAGTAGACGTTCAAAAATAACTGGTTCATGTTTCGGCGACGAAATCCGTAATCTCTCTATTCCTTTTATTTTTCAATTTTTCACTTGAAAATCACTTATTGAAAATCACGCTTATTGCAAAATAATAAAAGGAAGAAAAGAAACATATGTTTAAGAATCAGGTGTTTCAGTCCTATAATTACAGATTTGTTTGATGTCTTTTTCTTCTTCTGCTATTCACGAAAACAGCAACCGAAGATTTTATTGCCATCTCTGTGTTTTGTGCTAAGTAAAAAGAGACGAACGAAAAAAATGAATTCGAACAACAGACGGCGTTAACGTTATTGTATAAGTATGCATTACAAAACAGTCAGGCAGTCAGTTGTTGTTGGCTTGGTACAGCAAAGGCAGGAAAGTCAATTTTACTCTGAGAAATGAATTTTATTCTCCGCATTTTTGCGAGCCGTCCATAAGAAATGTACAGCAAAGACAGCAAAGTAAATTTTACTTTGAGCAATTGAATTTCATTGGATGTGTGAATTTTGTATCGCGGCGGACTTGTGTAAAAAATAATATACGTTATTTTGTCTATTTATTTATTTATTATTTTCACTTGGAGTTGTTAAGACCGCTTTTGTTGTCGTCGTGTCTTACAATTGTTGTCACATGTCGTATTTACCGCGGTAAAAAAAAATGCTGTTTAATGATAAATTTTCAACTAATTTATATCTAAATTGGAGGTTACAGTTAATTAAAAATCAGAAAAGAAAAAAAAACAAATAAAGAGGAAAATATCAAATCTTTACGAGAGCAGATTTGTGGAATAAGCAAAGTGGTAGAAATAAAAGAAAATTATTTATATTTTATTAATTTAAAATATGATTGTAATGATAACTTGAAAATGTGTTGAACGTTCAAACGGTAAGGGCGATGCGGATAGGGTGTGTACATCTTTTTCGCCAATCTAGAAACTAAACTAAACTAAATAATAAACACCTTTAAATATAATTAATTAATTAATGTTAAAATTAACATTAATTAAAAAAACTTTCAAGTCTTTGAACACTAAAGATGTCGCGAGAGCTTGCACGAACTAAAATACGCAGTCTTATCCAAAGTGTGTTCTATATGTCGACTTAGACGTGTTCAAGACAAAATATTAGTTAACATTTGTAACATTTTCCGCATTCGCTTTTAAAATTTTGTGCGATCAAGACATAAGTAACGTACGTAAATATTCTTCGCAGTGAAAACGTATATATTATTATTGATAGAAAGGTGCTTGAATTAGTAATAATAAATTTTTAATCAGCAATTTAAAGGGGAAGAAGTTGTTCGTAAACACGGCTGAAAATAATTCTTATTACATAGCGGAGTGCATTAAGCGGGATATATCATTATCTAGCATTACCAATTTAGAGAGAACGTATATGTGTGTATTTTGACATGGTTTGGCATGTGTGCATGTATGAATCCGTTTGTGTGCGTGAACGTGTATATTTGCCCACGTATACATATATCTTAAAGAGTTAAAACTTTACAAGTAAAATATGAAACAGAAACACGCACTGGCACCAATGTATAATAAAATGCCGTAAAACTTTATACGGGTTTTATTGTTTTTTTTTTTTTTTTTTTTCTCTGTACTGATCTCCTTAAAACGGAAACTGCAAATTAAACAAACTACAAAAAAAAAAGAAAGAAAAATAATAAGCAAATCTCCTAAATAAAGCAAAATAGCATAAACAACAACAACAAAACGTGAATAAAATAACGAGTTTTATTTATTTATTTAGTGTTTTTTTTTATTTTTTTTTATTTTTTTTGAATTCAACTAAACAGACTATCAAAGCCAGAAACAAGTCTGTCTGCCTGCCTGCCTGCCCTCTTTACTGTTAATGTGTGCGTGTATGCCAAAAATAATAAAATAACAATAAATACTTACTATACACACGCACATGCAAACAACAAATATTTGTGAATGCAATGAATATATAAATGTATATATGAAATTTTTTTGAGTAAAACTTTATATTCGATACGTTGCTGCTGCAATGCGTTACAATAAAAAAGTATTGCAGTTTGCAGTTTACTTTCCATGTACAGCTGTATATGTAGATATGTTTTGTTTGTTTTTTCGTATACACTGTGTGTTGTTTATAAGCACAATATCGTCTAGCAGTAGCACTAGTTAATAATAATAACAACAACAATAATAATAATAATAATAATAATAATAATAATAATAGCAGCAACAACAACAATAACAACAATAACAAAATTACAAAATTCCCAGTCAAACTACTATATATTCTTTATATATAAATTAATAATGTGGTTGTTTTGCAACGCATCGAAAACAAAATAAAACTAAAGAAAAAGATAAGCACAGAGAAGAAAGAGAGTGTGAGAGAGCGTATTGCAAAGTATTGCAATAGCGTTGCTTGGCTATGATGCCAATGCCTTAATGTAGAAAAATGCATAACACCATTAACGTTTTAAATATTTTTTAATTGAAACAGAACAAAAAAATCAAAGAGAACAAAAGAAAGAAAAACGCTCAATTAATTTAGATTTTTATTTAATAACAAACGTATATATATACACATATTCATTTGTCCATTCATTTATAGAGAAAAAAAACAAACTTTTATTTATATCTGGAAGTGTTTAGCATTCATTCGGTAGTTCAAGCTAAAGGTAAATAATTTGCTGAGGTCAACAGTGAGAGAAAAATGTTCATTAGACCGGGAGTTCGTTGGAAAAATTTTCGTTCATCTACTGGATAAAGTGAAGAGCTAACTAATGTCCGATAAATACTATGACTATATCTCACATATCGAATATGTGCAGAGTTTTATAACATGCAAGTATTTGTTTAAAGCTGGCTTCTGTGGAACTGGTTGGGTTCCATGAAAATGTTTGCCAAACCGGCCCGCTAAAGCTAATAAACATCGATTGCCAGTTCGGTGCTCGTCAAAAATTTAATGTTCCTCTCATCCCATTAGCCGGCTCCAATCTAATATCATTTTCATGAGAAAGAGCTATCGATCTTTTTGCAAGATAGTGCTCCAGTAACAGTTGTTGTTATGTCGGAATCATTTTTGGAAAACTATCAGGATCAGTGATCCACGCCTTCCACTCATCTAATACGTTACTAACTTTCGTAAAGAGATTTAAACATTTTTCCATTGCTCGAAAGAGAGCTGGCTTTGCGGAAACTTGAATATATTTGCAATAAAATCATTTATATATGTAATAAAATATCTTATTGACATAATTGAAATGATGTCGTAGCAAAGGGCTTTTCCTCGTTAGGTTTGTGATAGGCGCTAGTGTTAAATTTTTCCATTATTATCGACTTTAGGTTAATGAAAAATTTTAAAACCTAAAAGCGTCAGATATTTTTCAGTTAATTTTCTTAATATTTTACAGCACAATCCAGGTGCTTCCCTGTTGAAGAGCGCCGGTCTTTTTGTGAACCTTTTGCCCAAACAGTGAATGGAAGGCTTGATTACTTCGCAACGTTCACCCGAAATTTTACGGCGTTTAGTTTATAAAATGTTGAGTGAAACATTTTAGTTACCTGCATGTTTTTCTTATTAGAATATATTATGTGAGTGTGTGTTTGTGAGTCTACTCTCGCAATTGGTAGCTATGAACTGCTAAAATTTATTTTTATCAAAAGTAAGGTTTTCATAAAATGGTGTACAACGTAAACGGTTGCAGCGAATACAATGTTTAATAAGGTTTAACGGTTCTCTTCTCGTCTAATTACTGACCATATTCGATTCGCTCAGGTGTTAGCATAGTTATGCAAAATGGTTTTACCGCTAACTTGAACATACACGTATTTAATTGTTGGATATTTGCGAAACGGTTATTTAATTAGTCATTGCCACAAGCACACACTCATTCAGGGTCTTAAACGAAACGCTAAGTGAACTCTTGATGAACGACATTGAAGTTCAAATGTGGAAACCTGTTAAAACGTGATAAATAAATTACGGAAAACAGTCTATGATGCTTAAGCAGTCTTAAATGCTTAAGAAACTGAAGATTTTAAATATCATAACAATAATAAAAATAGTTGGTCAAGGCCCATCATTAAATACCCTACACCTACACATCTTACAGTTTTTCTTATAACGACTTTTAACAGCAAGCCCTTGTGTGGTCGAAGGGGTCGAAAATTTCATCAAAATATCTCGAAAATCGTGGCTTATAGGTTACAAACACAAATACCTGGGCAGCCATCATACGGATCGACGGACAGAAAAGCTTGGATCTATTCGGAAAATCATTCTGAATCGATCATTATAATAAAAGGTGAGTCCTTCTGAGTAGTGCAATTATGCCCGCGAACGTAATAGGCCCTGTACCACAAGCCACAGGCGGTTTGGCTTTAAAAACGTATTAGAAAAATCAAGTAAAACAGTATTTTAAAGAATGTTGAGACTGTGAAAAGAAACGGGGGCTGTTAGTTACACTTAAATATGTTAATGTATTCGAAACTGAATTCCTTGACTATATAAATTGTAATTACTGAGCTCTCATTTTCATTCGTGGAGTGTGGGAGGGCCGAGCATCGGTGGATCAGATTGATTTTTAAAACCCTCGACTTCCCTCGACTTAGCCGAATTGTTTCCGGTTATTAACTTTTCGGAATAGCATATAGGGCCTTATTCTAAATGCGGCTGCGGCCTGCCCACGTGCACTCCCACATGCATAGAAGAAACTAAAACAGTTTCCAAAAATTCTTCGTATTTTTGTCTATAAGTTTCAACTCTAGGAAAATATTTTCAAAAAGTGGCTATCAAGACTTTCGTGAGAACCATTTACATGGCGATCAGTTTACAATTAATGGTATAATTTTAACTCCACACGAGTAGCCGAGTAGATAAGAATTACGACTACCAAGTCAGTGCTCGCGATGTCAAGTCCCATCACGGTAAAGCATACGTAGTCGTAGCTATAGTGATTTCTTAGTGAACAAAGACATAGTACATACCTATTGGCCGCGCCTCCATCTCTTTCTTTTTCCATACTTCTTCCTAAACATCACCCACATCATATTTTAACAAAATCGAATAGAGATTTCCTCTTGTACGCCGAGATACGTGCAGAAGTTACCGGAAAGGGGGTGAGATCGCTTCACGTAGGCATTAGGTGGGTGCCTTCTCCTTTGCAATGGTCAGTGTTATCGGACTCTTCGACAAATTTTGATTGAAGTTTGGAATAATCATCGCTGAGACAATTCTCTCTCGTCCTCATACAAACAGCGTCGTCAAAGATCTACATCTGGGCTAAGAGGATTTAAATCGACTACAACTCTTCTGCTACTACTCTCAGTATTTACAGTCATTTAGACATAAGGCATAAGGTTTACTTGTCTGTTTTAATTTGAAAATTTTTCTTCGGAATTCAAAATAGGCGGAACTCTAACGCAGTGTATAAAACCACAAGCTTTCTTTCAGTTATTTTTAGCACATGGAAAGCCGCTTCTCCCTCACTTGTTTATCGATAGCCCGGTAACTATTTATTTAAAAATAAAAAGGGTAGATAACGTTGCTTCGCTTAACTGCAGACATATCGCGAAATGTAAACCATATTTTCGGAAAAGGAAGTTTTAATTATTTTGGAAATGAGACACTTTCGATCAGTTAAGTTGCTCAGCTTATATGCAAATTTGTTATTATGCACTCTTTTTATGAACTCAGTTAGTAAGGTATTCGTCGAAGTTAGGTCGTGCATATGCGAATGCGAATGCTTCACAGGGCAGGTGTACGTAATTCCCAGTGTATTGTAACGGTAAGCATTTATGAAATTTCCAATTGTTGAAATCGCATTCAACTGCTGCTTCTTCTCAAGAATACTCTAACAAGTCGCCTTCTACGATCCCCTAACGCTTATGAAAATGTCTTTAGTGCCGAAAATTGATCTAAAAAAATGTTTATTTACAAATACATTTAGGAAATATATATATGTTTGAAAAAAAAAGAAGAAGATAAATAAACAAGAAGAACAAGCAGCCATGGGCATAAATAACCCAATTAGAATATCTCTGTATACCCCAGATGGCCTCTCACGTGCCATTCAATGGATGAAAAGTAAGCTCAACAACTTGGACGGATTTAAGCAGAACGGTCGGATGGAAAGAGATTCAATTGAACGAGACATGATGGGTGTTCCCATGCGACTTGCAAATTTTTTTTTTTTAATTTGGACCTTCAATGAGGGGATGGTGTCTCCTATCCGTGTAGCACGATGTGGGTCGGAAAGAGAAAGAGGTAGGGAGGTGGACATGTGTCTAATCGACAAATGTTATGCTTTTGTCAACTGTGAGCACTGGCCGTACTTGAGATTTGAGCCCACAAACACTGACATGATACTCCCGATTCTTACCTACTCGGCTACACATGCTTACGCCAGTTTGCCTCTCCATTAGTGGAAGTGTCAAGGTCGACGCAAATACTTATCAGAAATTAAACGAATACAAAATCCAATCCCTTCAATAGCTAAAAAAGTTTAAATAAATAAAAAGATAAATAAATAAAAAGAAACATAAGAAACGAAAACAACTTGCAAACGATAGCATGATTTCGATAATTCGAATTAAAATCCCTGCAACATTGAGTAAGAGTGAGTCATATGTTTACAAAAAAAAAAAAAAAAAAAAAAGTATATAAAACCTTGTTCTTATGCGTGAAAAGCAAACCCTTATGTACATAGGCGTATGCATATATGCATGTAAATATGTGCATATATATGTAATTTACTCATACATTTGTGGGTAATTAGTTCTATGAAATGTTAACAAGTATTCCCAAAGTCTTGTGAGTTAACATAATAAATTGTATGCATTATAAATGCCTGGCATACATATGCATAAACATATTATTAACACATATATATTATACATATATTCTGGCAGCAATGTTGTACGTTTCGTAAACCATGTCAACCTGATATACGAATAAAAATTTATTCTATTTACAAAAAACTAAAAATGGAATTCATATTTTTAAAATGTTAACCGCTAGGTATGTTTATATGTTCTTTTCACATACATATATTTGCATGTATATGCATGTATATATATATTTTGCAAAGGAAATAAAAATTCAATGGAAAGGCAAACAAAGCAAATTAAAAATAAACACATTTCAAAAAGTCATAATGAATAATTTGAACTAAAGAAGGCGCCGTTGGCTCCGTCGAGAGAGCTGAATGGGGCCAGTTAAAGCTAAAAGTATTATATGGGTACGTACGTACGTACGTACGTACATATGTGAAAAAGAACTAAACAAACTAGAAAGCAACAAAAAGAAAAACATGCATTCATGTGTGCGCGTGTGTGTGTGTGTGTGTGTATGTGTGTGTATGTATGTATTTAAATAACAAGTCAAAAAAAGAAAAAGCTATACAAGCTTTATGGTGAATCTTAGATACCCAACCGTAGGCGAATCGGTGGGTAGATAGAGACCATTTTTACATAAACGTTTACGGCAAAATTAATATCTGTGATATAAGTTGGCGAAAAGAACTGAAAGAGGTGTCGTTTTTCTCTTCTTTTTCTTCTCCGAAATTTATTTCATTTTTCAGTTACTACGGGTCACACACTGATCATCATCCATTTTCAAATCTTCTATTTAAAAGTCAATAAATAAATCGTAATAAAGTTTTTTAAGATAAAGTTTAATTTTTAGTTTCCTATGTGCACACATCTTCCCATCAATTACCCGAATTAAAAAAAATTAACCGTTTTTTTGAACAGATTTTATGAACAGACTTTCATAGAATTTACTTAGATTTGCTTAGGTTTTCCCTGTTAAAATCTTAAAAGAAATACGGTACATACGGACTGACAATATTTATTAGAAATGTTCACAAGTTTACAAGTTTCTCCTTTAAATTATTATAAACGCAATAAATGTTATGAAAAAGTTGATATGCCTCCCTTTCTCGATCATCAGCGGTTGGAAGAGACACTGGCATGGCAAAAGAGTGAGGAGGCAAAGAAAAATGAAAAAAAAAAACTATATTTGATGAATTGTTATGCTTCGGTACAAGTGTAACGCTATGCTATGTGAGCTTTTATGTTTCTAGAATGTATGCATACACACAAAGATGAATTTATTCCACTTGCATATGCATGCATGTAATATACGTAGTATTAGCGTACGTGTGCTTGTGCGCTTTTTTATGATCTCAATGCGAAATAACTACAAAAATTATATTAAAGTGAAAACAATATTTTATAACATCAAGTAAATCATTGAATGATTTTTTTCTCCTTCTTCTTCGTCTTCGTCTTCTTCTTTTTGTTTTATTTTCATTTTAACGGAATAACAATTTTATTGTGTTTGTAATAAGTTTGTAACATTTACATAAGTAAATGCGATATATTATACTTAAGTAAAAATTAATGTCTGTGCGTAAATTAAATTCAAAGTAAATCATATTATATACATACATGTATATATATATATATATATATATATATATATATATATGTTAAACTTAAAGCACTTACTTACATATTCTTGACTCTTTTTTGGGGGCAAATCTACATCAACCGCAACAAAGTTATTTAATTTCTGAGTGCTTTGTTTTTTTTTGTTTTTTTTGTTTTTTCTTGTATAAGGCAATAACAATTACAGAGACAATTTATATCTAACGTGCATAGTCAAGGTATCATTATGTAATTACCTATACTTACCTCCATATACATATATATTATAGGTATATATAAATGTAGGTAACTGCAGCTATTGCAGTGCCGTTGGCACATTTCATAATAAGATAATTACAAAATTGAAGTCATGAAATGGAAAAACAGTGTCTGTTTTTTTTAATTTTTTTTTTTTTTTCTTAAATAATTCGTATGATAACAGCTATTAAAGCAAACAATAAATTAATGCACGATATTACAATCGAGTCGTAGTTTTTCGCATTGTCCAACATAAAGGTGTAAATGTTCATGTAATGAAAACTGATTTTTATAGTCGCACTCAATATTTATTTCTATCATGATATCAGCACCTGCATATGTCGTGAAAGAAGAAAATTATCTTTGACATTTCCTACTCACATGGGATATTATTTAGAGCATTAAATCGCAATGAAGTTAAGCACATTTTTCTCTTTTTCTTTTTGCCATTGCGTCCATGGCACAATCAAATGTTGCACGAGTATCAATTAAATTCTTAGTTTCGTTCGTGTGTGATGTCCCCAGTAAATGATAAATATTTCTAATTAAAGTGAAATTCTGATCCGACTTAACCCTTTTTAGGTGCACGTGTTGTTAAAACTCTTATACTCGCCAGAATTGGGATGCGTAGCACATATGCCCCTCAATTCATGCAGTTGAACGAAGCTTTGAAAATCGGTATAAGGCTTTCACAGCCACGATTGGCTTGACGATTCAAAATTGAACACAAAAATTTCTTTTTTTCCGGGATAATTTAAAAGCTTAACGAAAATCATTTTGAAGAAGCCAGCCTTTATATAGTCAGTCAGTCTAGCAGTCAGGCGGCCTATTGCGCTTTCATCTTTACATACAATGTAAGGTACATTTTAAATAAAGCCAGATATGCTCTGGCATTTATCAAAAGGTAGTCTTGTGAATTTTGTGACCCTTACATTAAAACAAAAAAAAAAACAAAAACGTATTCACTGCATTGTTTAGACCACAAATTTAAAACCGAACAACACGAAACAATGTACGCAGGGGTTTCCGGTATTTCGGTAGATTTCGGTAGCCGTGCATCAATTTAACCGACTTTCATAGGCACTTCACCGAGATGATCTGGATTGGGAAATGTCCAGCATCAAGCCAAGTCTATCTAAGTCTATTCAAGACATTCACGAACAGACAAATATCATGCGTTTTCAGTAGTTGTGGTCGTGCCGATGAATCAATTTAACTGATTTCTCAACTTGTTCTTCTCATTAATTTTCTTTTTTTTTGGGCAAAGGTCGGCATCGACATCATAATCGTAGCAGATAGAGAAATCGTTGTGCATCCTACGTTAAAATCAAATAATTTCGCAAGGTCTCCGACATATAGCCCTCTACGATGCACCTCGCTTTAGGTAAATTAAGTATGCGATATGAATAATATTTCGTCTGGGCTCTGAAAAGTGTATTAGAAAGGAAGGCAAAGTTAGTGCATTAATAACTGAGTATTTATGGTTATGCGGCGATGTCGCCTCCTAAATAAACAAACGAACTGTGTCTATGCATATTTAAATCGCATTCAACTTCGGCAACTTTTCATTCTGTATAGCTTTGCACTAATGCATAAATCATTTTGGAATACGCAAACCAAAAAGCAAATGGAAAGGTTCAGAGGAGGAAAACTTTTGATATTTTTTTTTTTTTTTTTGCAACCACCACCACCACCACCATGCATAACGGGTGTGTATACTCTGTAAACGCACACGCTTGAGACGCTTCACTATATATACATGATAAGCATAGAATTCGAAATTGCTCCATCGATTATGTATATTGTGCATGCACGAGGACGATCCTAAATTTTTCACTCAGAAATCTAAAATTAGTCTCAAGATTAATTAACTAAAACCCAATTAGGTTAAGCGCATTGAATAAGAAGGTCGTTCAACGGAATTTTTTAACTGAATTTTTAATTTTAAAAAACAATTTTTGGGTTTTCAGTTCTGCAGTTCTGCAGTTCGGCACTAAACTGGGCGCAAAGGTGACCGAAATATCATCTATCGCGCGCTTTAAAAAAGATATCTGCTACTTATTGATATTCAATCAGTTCCCTTAGGATTGAAGAGTAAAAATTGATATCCAGACTACATCTCGGTAACGGTAACTCAGATATTTGTTTCCACTTCCTAAGAGCATTTAGCCAAACGAAATGAAGGGCAAATTTGCTTATGTGTGTGCTTATGTAAATCATATGGAAAAAATGTGGTTGATAAACTCATTGAAGTAAAAGTTTAGTTATTTGAATTGAAACATTTAAAGCACATGCACAGCACACATGCATACATACAATGAATCTTTGCATTTCAAAGTCGCTTTTACTTAATTATTCTTTATTTAAATTGAATTGCTATTGTTGTTGTTGTTGTTGAAAAAAACTTCTGAGTCCTACACATATGATTGTGAAGCTCAACAAATATTTACGTAAATATTTTTGTATATTAAGTCGCCGTAAAAGTAACGACTCGTTCGAAAAATCATAATTCTCTCTCTCTCTCTCTCTCTCTCTGAATTGTAAACCTATCAGCGCTGTTGGCCGTTTAGTTAATTTATTTCTTCTTTCCCAAATTAAAGACATTTTGTTTGATTTTTGAAGAAAGAAAAGGGACGAAGACTATGTTTTATTCTTATGTTCCCTTAAGCCATCAAGATGAAGTCGAATGAAGTTATCTGGAGTTACCTAACCCTTCAGCCCTTCGGGGTATGTCGCACAAACAGAATAGAGCGGTGGAGTATTTTTAATGACCTGAAAGATGTCTATAGCACTGTTGTAAGTCCCTCAGATGACATAAATACATGAACCGTTCGCGCTATACGACCCTCTTTTAGGCTGTTATACATATCGTCAACAATGTCTTATATGACCAGGTCTTCTTCTTTTTCCCCCCACCATTTTCTAACCTTCGCGTGTTGCACGTATAGAGAAGACCCACTAAATTCAGTGGAAATTTAAAAATGCAAAGGTATTAAATAGAAAGAAAGTAGTACGAAGCATAAATATTGTCCAAAAATTCCTATTGGAATTGGAATTGGAATTGGAATTGGAATTGGAACTCATTTTTGTATCATGCATAGAAAATGTTTAGTAATTAGAATATCGCATGAGTTTCATTTAAATTTGAAAATATTTCTATTACCCGAGTAAGGGCTTTCAGTGTGTATTCTTTAAGATGAAATTTTGACGTCGCAACCGCGCGATAAATACAACAAATAAGCAGGCAGACAGTCGGTCGAGAGGCTAAATCGATTACGCTTTTCTTTTGCCGATATGAAGCCCTTATCGACGCTTATTCCGCGAGTTGTAAAGATTTAATGTTAAGGCCAGTTATACCATGCATGGCGTGCAGGGGCGTGCACCTTTACAGGACTTGCTATTGGTTCTCTTTCATTTGAAATATCATTTAAATTTAAATGGACTCACACATTGCGTTTTAAGCCGCCTTTCATGAAAGCCAAGACACAGACTCTTAAAGGATATACGGACTGATAACATTTAAATCGATCTTCGACTTATATCCAATCGAATCTACTATACGTAGTATGTAATAATAGAGATGGAAAATATATTACGATTTTGCTCGAACCTTTAACACACGGACACACGTACATATACATATATGTACGTGAGGATGAACGTGCCTTTCAATGAACCCACAAAAATAACAACTGAAATCAGGGTATGTACAGGCAATGTATGTGTATATGTCACAAGCAATTAACGTGTATTTAAAAGATAAGAAACTATCACACACAGACACACAGCACAGAGTTTATTACGTTTAACTGATGGGGACAACAACAAGTCAAGTTCAGATTCATGTAATTAAACAAAGCATAAAATACAAAACACAAAACGCAAAAAAAAAAAAAGAAAGAGAGATGAAGATGAAGATGACATTGTCACAAACACAAATGTATACGCCCATGTATTTCATTGTATGTATGTTCCATTTTTTTGCATTTTATAAACGGAAATCGCATAAATACTCTGACAATTGTTTCATCTTATGCTTAAATATCTATATGTGTGAGTGTTTTTTTTTTTTTTTTTCAAGTTTTACAAGACAGAGTTAGTTTAAGAAAACAACCGTTGGAATAAAATGAATGATGAAATAATGTTGTAATGCGTTTTAAGTTCGGTTTTGAAAATTTGAAACCTATTGCTGGCTAACACCCACTAATCTGGCTTAGTTATTAGCAAGAAAATTTACACGGTATCTACGGTACGCGATCGCAACGCAATCCTACATAAATATTATGCTCATAAATAAATATCAAAATAAAATCATAAAAATTATTTTTTAACGCTTATCAGCGGAATGTTGGCGTTACAAAGTTTTCTTAAGGCTTAGCCATAAATATATGTAAAAAAGGAAACAAACAAACAAACAAATAAATAAATAAATAAAACACTAACCATATGAATGAAAGGCACATAAAAAGTTAGTTGGTTGGTTGGCTGGTGGGCATGCAACCCTGAAAACGAAAATAGACAAAAAACAACATAAAATATTCTTTCACTAAAATATATGAACTTTGATGAATTTACACGATTTGTACTTTGCAATAAAATTATTTCTCAAGTCTGTGGGATGAGTTGTTTATTTACATCTTTTTTTTTTTTTTTTTCTTTTCTTTCCTTTTGCTTTTTTCATCTCTCATCGCACTATAATTAGCGTTTCAATTTTTCACTGCAATCCCTATCAAGATTTCTTTAGAATTTAAGTTTAAGTTTAAGTCTTTTGTTGTCTTTTCCTTTTCTTTTTAATGCTAAGCATTTCATGTTCATTACATAACTTTTATGTTTTATTATCTTGCGTTAGACTTCTGTGTGTGTTTCGAATTTCTTCTCATATAACTAGTTTGCCCACACATTCAAAGTGCCGACCTCGCCATATGTGTTTACATATCGATCGAGTTTGATTGACACGCTTGCACTCAAATATTGTTGTCATTAATTACTACAACAACAACAAACTCACCTGTTTTAACGTGTTCGTGTAACACAGTGTTCGGCTCTTTTAAACTCTTTTAATATGGAGGACGTATCAGCGTATTTAGCTCCGTAATCGTAGCGTAGCCATAATCGTGTACGCTTGACATTTACGACATAAATGAGAAGTTATTTTATTATTACTTTCGCGTTAAGCTCGAGTTTTACACATAAACTAATTCACTATTTTCGTAATGTTTTTCTAATTTACATAAGTCCAAGTTTTG
The DNA here is from genome assembly GCA_000688735.1 of Glossina austeni. Taxonomy (NCBI): domain Eukaryota; kingdom Metazoa; phylum Arthropoda; class Insecta; order Diptera; family Glossinidae; genus Glossina; species Glossina austeni. The sequence goes on along the minus strand of KK502406.1, from coordinate 2,252,115 downwards.
CGTGTGCAGTCAGTCTACAGAAAGCCATGCAATAAATTGCAATTAGATGCAAAACGGTTTGATACCATAATGCAGCATAAATGTGTGAATAGCGCATAAAGTGTGAATAACGTACCAAAAGCAAAACGCAAAGATCGTTACAAACACGTCTCTGCGACTATGGTCACGAACAAGAGAAAAAGTATATTTGACTGGGACCAATTCACTTACACAAAATCTTTAATATCATTGCATATGTATGTATGTGCATGTACAACATGACATAACTTCATATTCTCCACGTTCTGCAGTCTTCTGCAGTCTTTTGAAGGCATCTTTTCCATGATAAGTCTCTTTGCAATTAACATCTGGCTATCGGATCAGAATTCGCGATTCGGTTGACGCATCGCGAACACTGTATTGCTTCGAAGTGGGAGTAGTGTGAGATTTCTTCGCAATCGTCTTAGCATAACTATCTCAGATACACTTATACTTTTGGTATAGCTTTGGTTGGTCCGTCGTTACTGATACTCACACTGATGTATTAACGGTCCTGATCGTGTGTTTTGGGTTTTTCACGAATAAAAACACGAAAGAACGAATTAGTGCGACTATTCTGTCCTGCAACGCAGCTCATATGTGTTTTTATACCCGTCATCAAAGGACGAGAGATATATTCATTTTGTCGAAACACTTGCGTTGCATGAAGCAAGAATGAAGCATCAGAGACATCCGTAAAGTATGCATCATAAAGTATTGATCAGCATCAGACAGCGTGCCAATTTGGCCGTCTGTCCATCCATGTAATGTCTATTCGCCTGACCGCAGAAATAAACTTCATTTCGACTTCAAATTTCGCGGTAATATTCGAAGTTCTTGCACGCAGGTTGGTATTGAAAATGGGCCAAAGCGGTCGAAGGACACGACGACCACAGCGCTACATAAACTGAGAACACCTCTGCTTTTCAAAAGGAAAAAAAAATGGTTTTTTTGCTCAATACTCTTAAACAATAGCAGATTAATCTACAAAATTTTGAACGTACGTTCTATGCCCGACGCTGTAGTGCATCTGCGCAAATGGAAAACGTCTGTAATAATTTCATCAGAAATAGAACCCCAATAAAGTATATAAATGCTTAGCCAGTTTGCATTTGGAATGCACCTAAGCATGTCCTTCTTTCCGTCCGACCAACTATGTAGTATCTGTGGTAAACATACTCCCGTTAGCGAAAATGAAGATATCGTCTACAAATTTGCAAAAGAATTGGGAAGTGACCTAAACTTTTCAAATGATGCGTCTTCAACGCCCACACACCTACCTATACGACAAAAACTATTAATTTGAAAACAGGAAAAACCAGCCACGCTCACTCAAAATTAATTTCTTTAATTGTCTGTCCTTTTCAGAATAGCGGTGAAGGATTTAAAGGATCCGGTCACGGCCGAAATATAGTTTTCTTCTATGCTGCAGTTATTTTTCTGTTACTTCAAGCCAAAAGAGACAAATTTGAGCAATGTGTGAAGAAAGCAGGTTACCATATATCTATCATATTGTCTTACACGATGTATACGATCTTTGAAATCTTTACTGTAGCCGCACATATCTTGTAAGATACGATGGGGATGGTTGTAGCACCCAGACAGGCTTGAGATAGAGACATATCTTATTATAGCGATCGGTTCGGAATTATTTTCTGATTCGAGCTAAGCCTGTCTGACCATTTGATGTCTGTCCACGTGGCTTTGTGGTCAACCTCGAGATCGCAATTTTTGAGATACTTGGACGAAATTTGGTCCATTGATGTGCTTTCGCCCAACGACGAACGCTATTGAAAATAATTTATATCGAATCATTTTTCCGGGAATCTCCCCATATCACACTTTAGTTATAAAAAATTTATATCGCTTAAGGTCTTTCACTTACGGTCTCTTACACGCAATCATTAAAGGGGGCTCTCATGACAAGCAAAACACTTGCAAGGCGACCAAACTTAAGTTGTAGTCTTTTGTGATGGAACTGAGTAGAAATTATTAAAATCCTCGACAGGTAAATTGAGTTCGCTAAATTTGGACCTTTTGAGCATTCGCCAGTATGAGGGCTTTTTATGAAAATTGTGTCTTCACATAAAAACAAGGCGTAATTGTTAATGTATCGTTACGAGAATGAATTAGTGGCTGTATTGAGCGATATGACGTAGGGTGTCTTAGAGTCGGCCTTCCTTACTATAGTCTTCTTACTTGGCTTTTCTTCTTCTTTATATATATATATAAATATTATATAATTAAAATATTATTAGTTCATCTTCAAGGCCATAAGTTCTCCTTAGTTATGCATATACTTACATAACGTAGTGACGGATAAAAATAGATCTCGAATTGAACTTAATTCTGAAAAAGGAAACCGGCGGTGACAAAGCATGTGCTCTGGGATTTCGCCTTATTCTTCTACCGGCCGAACCTTTTGTTATCTTTCAAACCTTTGCGCATATCTAGGAACGGGTCGGTCGTCAACATTCACACAATATCACAATATGCAGTTTTCTTTATTAAAAGCTTATGTTAGGAAAAGTTTCTATAAATGTTTTGTTACATGATCACATCAATCACGAATGAATTGAACGGATAAAATTATTGTATAAGTGTTTTATTTATTTATTTATTTTTTTTGTTTTTTATATATGTTTCAAGCTACGCCTTTTACGAATATAAGAGACATTCCGCTAAGCAAGAATTTACATCTTAACCCGCTTTTACTATCTATCTATCTATCTATCTATCTATCTATCTATCTGTCTATCTGCAACTACTACTACTACTACTTCTACTACTACTACTACTACTACTACTACTACTACTACTACTACTACTACTAGTATTGCTGCTACCATTACTAGTGCCATATACTATATCTGGCGTGATTGATGTGCGCTCCAAAACATTCAAAAGCTTTCAATTTTCATATTAATAATGCCTGGACGAAAAAAGTGGACTTTTTGCCTCTCGTACGTTACTTTTTCAAATGCAATCAAAATATTTGATACAATAAAAATGAAGCAATTTTTTGGTTTAAGAGAAAGTTGCACTTGTTTTATCAGGAACTGTGTAAGCAAATTATTCGGTATGTATGGTGAACCACACATTAACGTGCACCCAATCAGCCAGACTATTGCGTTGAAATCGCGTTGAAAAAAAATTAATTATAATAAAATTTTCTCAAGCTCTACAACAACAATTTAAAAATGTATGTATATGTATATCAATAAACCACTAAAGGAATTTTTAACGAACGAAATGATTACAATTTTCTTTTTTTATATTTTTTATTTTATTATGAACTTAGAAAAAAAAAAACAAAAAAAACAAAAAAAACAAAAAAAACAAAAAAAAAGAAAGAAGCACTTAATTGAAAAGCAATCAACAAAACATGATAAACAAAGAGCATCCATTGGTCATATGGATTAAAAGCATGTAACCAAAACTATGTGGGTGGGTGTATGCCTGTATGTTTTTTTTCTTTCTCTGTGTGTATCTGTGTGTGAAGAACATTGTAACCGCAGAAAGCAATTTTTGCTATTCATTCGATTACATTTGTACGCCAAAGCCTTCCTTTTCTCCATCGAACCGTTTCAACAAATGAAGCCACAAAGGTTAATGAATAAACTCCATGCACAACGTTCGTATGCATGTATGCATATATGCATATGCATATGCATATGCATATGCATATGTGACACACATATATGCACATATATATATATATATATATATATATATATATATATATATATATATGCATATTGTAGACAAATATCTTTACCAATACATATGTGTGTGTGTGTGTGTGTGTGTGTGTGTGTGTGTGCAATACAAGATCTCGGCGAGCGACTGACTCACTTTATTCTTCAAGTGAAGATCTCTTTATTAAAAAAACAAAAAAAACAAAAACAAAAACAAACTGCATTCATAGCAACGATTAAAGCAACGATTGGCTTACCATTGAATTGATCGGACAAGATAATCTAACCTGAAATTACGAAATGATAGATAACGCGCTAGTATTCTTCGAGAGGATCTAAAATAAAATTCAGATTATTAATCTTCTGTAAAGCTTTCTAAGCGCATTTCAATAAAAAGATAAACGGCCAGAAAGGCCATGACTTGAACATTATGCTCGTAAACTATAGCATCACCGATATTGTAGTAAACTTAATATTATCCCTTGGTCGTGGATAGAACAATAAATTGTTTGCGTATGATTTTCTCAAAATTTCCTCTAACGTTACGATAAAAGAAAGAAAGAAAGAAAGAAAGAAAGAAAGAAGAAAATCTTTTCCTCTACGTGACTTTACATAGCTTGCATGAGCTTACGTACCTAAGCTAACACATGCAGGTATGGACATGAATTATGACAATCGCTATCATAAAATGTTAAGTATTTTAAGTGGATCTCACGATATGAAATATATCAGACTATGTATGCATACAGTTATAGTAAAAAAAATCGAAGAAAAAAAATATTCAGCCCGGAAAAGATTACGTATTTATATATATATATATATATATATATATATATATATATATAGTTGAAGGTGTTTGTATTTCCAAATTCTGCCGTTACAAAAAATAAGATTATGGGCATTTCGTCCGGCCCCTTTCCCCCCATCGAGATATTGATAATAATATTACATTTTACATAATTCATTATTAAATCGTTTATTCATGATGATGAAATCGTTAGGTAAAAAAAAAAAAAAATTCCGCTTTTCTATCGTCTTCGAAAGTTTGCAGCAATAATGATATGTTGAGGAACGCATAAGTCAGAGAAACTTAAATCCATCTTCGTATCTGCCATCGCGCATGCACACCATTTATCTGCAATTATGTAGAGAGCATTTTTTTTTTCCTTTTTTTTTTTTTTTTTTCTTTTTGCGAACCGTATACTTTTCAGTTTTGGAGAAGCAGGAAATACTTAACGCTCAGACATTTATATACATATATATATATATATATATGTATATGTGACTGACTGACTGACTGTATTTGAAAGCAAATGCATCTTAAAGATACGGCATTCTAAGCTTGCAGCGAACAAAAGAAAAATCGAAGATTTTTTCGTTTACATTGAAATCACTCACGTGCTTATCACAGGCGTGAGTTTTTTTCAAAAGTACCTGAAGGCTTAAAACTTGTTTCTTTAACTTTTAGTTGATGAGTTCTATGCGTTCTTTTTTTTTTTTCCCTTTTCTTTTCTTTTCTGACTTCCTATTTTGTTCTTTCTTGTTTCCCTATACATAACATAACAGTTTCAGTAGTTTTGCCGTTCATTCATTTTTTATACTCTAAGTATATACAGATTTATGTGAGTAGGAATAGAATATATAATGGGCACGGAATAGTGTAAAGCGTCGTCTATGCAAGACTAACCGTATATGTTGTTAATGGTTTTCCATTTCTTTTCTCTTTCGCTTCACAATGTGTGCACAAAAGGTGGCTACAAATTTCTTTTTACTTTTAATGTTTTAATGTTCGCGATTAAGTTCTTGTACTTTAAGGATTTTTCTCGCGATTTTTTTTTTGCATTACAAAATCGTTTTTAGCTTGCCGAATAGAACTCGAATTCTTTATGATAACAATGTTGTTGTTGTTGTTGTTGTTGTTGTTGTTGAACGTTTGGAAATTGTCGTAAAGGCATTGAGAAATTGCGGAAAATATCAGCAAATGGATGCTGGAAGTGTTTCACGATCTATGGCACTAGAAATGATATAATTTGGGAGCAGATCAGGACAAGGGGGAAATAAAATGAAAGAATTCCGCTTTTGAAAACAACAAAAAAAAAACTTTTTTTTACCTGGTGGCGACTCCTCAATATCCATCACTGTTGTAGATAAAAAGATAAAAGAGAGAAAACTGGTAAAGTATTGCGTTGCTTGACGAGAAGTGCGTCCGAAACACTCGATGCCCTCGAGCGTCGGCGTAATGTTTGCTGTGTCGTGCTTATGTAAACGGTGCCTGATGTTTCCTGATGTTTTAAATCAAAGTAAGCACGCAAGCACTGCTCCCGTTTTCCATTCCTCTCTGCTTATAATCCATTCAGCCTTGATCGCGCTCGCGCGTTCAGATGGGCTTAAAGGACCGGCATATGCTGTTCAGGTTTGGTTTTATATTAAACTTTTGAGCTGTTCCGGGAAATATTCACAGCAGGTTTACGCACAACGCTCTACCGTGTATTGCCAATCTTGGGAATATTTCTAAGCTGATATCGCACTCATTCTTCAATTTTCCTTCAATTTTGGCTAAGAACTACATAAATATTCTCTTTCAATAGTTCCGACCGAACATCTCGATAGCACGTCTTCGTAAACATCACGATTACGGGATCGTAAACTATAAGCTATAGAAAATGTCAAAAAAAAAAAGCTTCTAATTTATGGTAGTTTTTTACCCTCCGGTTCTTAGCCGATCAAGGAACGCTTGTGTTAAAATTCACTTTTCTTGGCGACTGTGTGTGTAATTGCACAAAAATTGTGCCTTAAAGACGTACATATGTACAGTCAAAGTTTCGATAGTTCTCTGCTAATAGCGCTAACACGCGTGAAATGATTGGCACTTAGGCAGTGCTGATGCAAATAATATGAGACCCAAGCTGGTTGTCATAGCTTTTCTGATTGCTTGCCAGTGCTATGGACTAGTGCCGCTATAGTAAACTATCTTTAATAGTAAATAGCATAAATTGTTTTTGTTTTGTTAACTTGATTTATGACAACAAGTCAGTTGTTGCAGTTGTTGTGACATCGGTTGTGATATGCAGTCAGTTTTCTCTAATTAATATTAAGACTACTACCGAACGTATACTTTCTTCGAACTGAAAACTGAAAACTGAAAACTGAAAAACTATTATTTTCAATTTGCTTTGATTTATTGCCTGATTGTTGGTGTTAACCTCTCTAACAGGTTTTAGCTTTTACTATTTTTCTTCTTCTTCTCCTTCTTCTTCTTTACGACACTCTTTCTCATTTCTCTTAGGTGTTGGTGCAGTCGGCTGTCTGCAGTGAAATGATTAGTGTTTGCATTATTTAGACGACTACGATACACTTATACATACGTGTAGAGTAAGTTCTTTGACTGGCCTTGCCGTACACTTGGGCACTTGTACGTGCGGGAAGTGCGAGTGATTCGCTCAATGTTTACACTGGTTGTTCGTCATCTCAGAACGAAGCAAATTTTCTTTCCCTTCTCAGTTAAACTCGCAAAAAAAAGGAAGAAATCTCAGTGACTTTCAAGCGTAATTTCAGAAATACTGAAAACGAAAAAGAAAAAGAAGACGACATTTAAATAAAATACATATGAAGTAGAGTGTAGATGCCTTGATGGACACAAGATGGCATTCAAGTTTCATTTATTACAAGAACATAAATCAATAAATGTTCGTAGTGTTATTGATTGTTGATTGGCTTCTAATAATAATAATAATAATAATAGTTTTGTTTTGCAAGAAAACGATGATGAGAAAGAAAAGAAACAAAATACGTGAGTGGGATGGACACTCTAATTAGCTATTATAGGGAATTTCACGAATATGCTGAAAATATTGAAAAGTTGTTCAATGATTTTTATGAATTTTCCGCTTCCAAAAACGAGGTGTTCAGCTGATTCTGCCGTGCCCCCTTCCTCCCAAATATCAGATGGTGTTTCTTGGGGTATTAAATGTTGTTACGTACGTTGCGTATCTTGTTGTGTCGTATGTGTGATTGTCTGTTGAGTTTGTTAAGTCTTTTAATTTCTCATCTCATGGTTTTTTCCATTTTTTTCTTTTTTTTTTTGGGGGGTTTGCAACTTTTGGGTTGATAACAATATAGTTGTACTGTCCCCCTAACTGGCCCAGCATACGTTTTTTTTTTTTTGAAAACTCCTTCGCTCATAATATTTAAGGTTTTTCATCGGAGGTTCTCTATAACCCAATTGTTTTGTACTCATCGCAATATCGATCAATGAAGTGTTTCAAGGTCATTGCACACAGCATAAGCAACCGAGCGAACGAGCGCGGCGATTCGCGAGCTGGTATTCGCGAATTCTAATCTAAGTGCGCTCGAGCATACTCGGCCGCAGCTGTAGTGAGTGTTTGGTCGCTAAAGGCATAGCACTTATCAGTTGGGCACGTCCGTAGCAGCCCATGCCACGATACATTATAAGCTTGGGAAGGCGCGGTCAATTTTTTCCATTTTTGCGCAGGTGCTATAGCCTCGCCCACAGTTTATAAGTAATGATCAAAATCCCAATCTTCAATCCCAGTATCTTTTGAAGAACAGAGCTGTTCTGACTTTACGTAACACTGTAGGCATGTCCATCGACCCAATTGGCCCATTTTTAATATCAACCAAGAAGAATGTTTACATTACACATTACACAGACAAACAGACGGACGTCCTTAAATCGATTTAGAATTTGATGCTTATCAAGACTACATATATATACTGTGTGCGGTCTCTGATGCTTCCGTCGGGGCGTTGAAAATGTTTTGACAAAATGCATATATCCGTCATCCTTCAATGATGGGTACAAAAGCCGTTTCTTTTCGTTTCGTCAATTTTTCGCTTTTTCCTTTAAAAATGTAACTCCACATAAATATAAAAACAGATGAATTCTTTACCGAATACTCTGTCTTCGCACAAATACATTCATAAGCGTATATGCATAGCGTACCTTATTGCAAAGATTTATTGAAGATGAGTATACAGAGCGCCATAGTAGAGCCGTTTATCGAAACGAATCGAACTTTAAAGTTAAAAATAAGTCTGATATCAAAGCCGTAAGTAAGAAGCAACGAAATCATATCTGACCCGGATAGAGTGTGAGGGAACATTGTCTGGCAAATGTGGAAGTATGCGAATAGGATAAAGTTTACCGCAATTGTAAACTTTTGCATACGTAACAGCAGTCAGGCCGCATTAAAAAAAAGAAAAAAACCTTTGATTACTCGCAAAAATTTCTTTCTTGAAATTTCGGCGTAATCCGGAAGAGATGACCTACTACTACTACTACTACTATAAGCGTGGATTTTATGACCATCTTTTTAATGTTTTTGCAAAACAATTTTTCTTTTTATAATAACCTCCACCGCTAATATTATTCTTCTTCTTCCTTTCTCTGCACTAAAAAAAAAGATGACCAAAAAACTTTGTTTTCTTGAAAACTATTTTTATTTTTAGATTCAATCCGCTTTCCCATCTTAGCTTTCTTGCAGCTTTCAACTGAGCGCAATACGCTTGGACAGACAGACAAACATAGGTGAATTGATGAGCAACATATGCACTATTATGTGTGTGTGTCTGTGTGTGTGTGTGTGAAAATGTTAAAAATTATGCAAAAAGAAAAAGTAAAGAAATTACGTCCGGATGTGGCCGATGCTCCCTATCTTTCTCTTAAAAGAAACACTAAAACGAAAGGGCAAGAAACTGCAATTTTAATACTTTAGAATATTGAGTGGGCGTGGGCGTTGTTTTCAATTTTCGTACACATACTGGAGAATATATTTGAAAATTTCTTATGACTCCATCTTGTGTGGCTTAAGGGCAATATAGTGTTAATCTACGTAGCACTGCGGGCGCCTCCTTCGACCGGTTTGTTTCAGTTTCAATGCCAACCTGCGCATGAACATTTTCGATGCTTATACCAACTTTGAAACTGACATTTACGACCAGTGGATTGCTTACCACAGACGGATACGCCTAAAGTGAATCAGAATTTGATGCTTTACGGGGGATATACGAAGCTTCTCCCCGAGCATTGCAAAAGTTGTGGCCAAACGAATATATCGGCCACTCTTGCGTGATACTACGGGGTACTAAAATATTCAATTGGACTTTATTTAGGATTCATTGAAGTGATGATGAATACCATTCTTATGAACTCACAGCACGAATTCATTTACTTTCGGTAATTAATATATTGTGAGGCTCATTATTTCTTCGTTAACTGTACATGCGTCTCTTGTTACGGATAATCCTGCGAAACATAAACTCGTGATAAACAATAAATAAATGCATTCAAACAACACTACGGTATGTGGTAAGCAAAACTCTGAGCATTACAAATACATGCAAACTATATATCACGTATATACTAAACAGATAAGCGCATTTAACTTCTTAAAGCATTGTTTTCTTGCATGACATATGCGTCTATTCGTCTGGTTGTTGAGTCAGTCTCTACATCAAACTGTCAACAGAAGCAAAGCAAAAGAGAGCAAAACAAAGTAAAGCATACAATCTCTCTATGCCCATATGCCTGTCTCTACATACGTTTGCACGTGTGTAATCGAACAGAAAACGTAGCCAAAGCAAATGTTACCAAAGCCCAGACAACGAGAACTCTTCAAAAAACCTCTCAAAGATGAAAAAATTGAAGACAATTATGTTCGGCTGTGAATGAATCTTTTGTACTCATCGCCTTTTTCTTGAAAGAAAGCAAAAGCATAAAATGTAAAATTTCGATGGGAGTGGCCGATCTTTCCTTTTTTCATTTATGCACAGATGTCCTAAGAACACCCTCTCGAATGTATATACAGGGAAATTTTTATCGTTCTATCTTTGGCGTAAGCAAAGCGAGCGGAAGACCACCTAATTCATGAATCCGCAAAGACCGACAGACGGAAGGACAGACATGCCAGGAAAGACGCATTATCTAAAGCGGAATATTGCGAACGCTTTGAGAAAATGAATATATGCGGCGATAAACGAAATAACTCGAACTAAATGGCGAAACGCTATGACAATTGATTTTTTGTGGTAAAAATTCGACCATTTCGACTGGGATAAAATGAGTATATTGGGAGAGAAGTTCAATGATTGTTTACAAACTCTCAATAACTTTATTTTCTAAGACTGTTCGCGTTATTGCTGAAATAAGCGCAGATTGGCGCCAAAAATTGGTGTTGCGGCATTGAATTTTTACATCATCATCCACAAAAAAGACATTTTACTGTTATTTAAAAATTAAAGTTTTTGTACAGGAGATCGATAAAATCATATAAACTAAACTAATATTCATATTATTTTTTCGACCTCTGTACATATATCTCTCGGTATTTAAGAAAAGTTCCGAGTAATTAAAATTTCAATTCATTTTTCATTTATTCGCGTTAAAATGTGTCTCCTTCTTCTTCTTTTTCTCCTGCTCCGTCTTTAACCGCAAAGTCGCGGGTGTTAAAAAAATCCCTTGGGTTATACTCGCGTCCTGCACAATATCTTTTAAGGCGGCTGGCTATAAAGGATTATGCTTTTGTAACGAATAATACTCGATTTACTTGTGGTTTGTGTGTGCTTCTCGTATTAGTGTGTTACTAGCAAAAAGAAGAACTAAGCGAGTTAAAGAAATTTGATCGTTTTTGGATAAAGTTTGAAGTAATGAAGCATGAAAATATAAAAGGATTTGATTACGAGGATATTAAGCGCAGGTGGACCGAAGTATAAGTTTACATTCATTTAACATTTATAAGTGTGTGTGTATATATATACATATATTTATAAGTGTGTATATAAGTATAAATTTATGTCTTCCCCACAAAGAATTGATAAAAGCATAACAGAAAGCGGTCGATTTGCTAGCTGCACTCCTCCATATTTTTTTTGCTTTTTATTTTCACCACCAACGGGTATCGGGTAGCGGGTATATTCATTTTGTCAAGACGCTTGCGAGTCCTTATTAATCAGCATCACTAAATCTAAATTGAATCTTTGGCAAGCATTCGCAAAAAGTAAAGGTTCCCCCTTTAAATTCGGCGAGAATATTAGAATTTATTGCTCGCAGGTTGGAGATGCTTTGAATCGATCAAAAGACATGCCCACAGTGCACAAGCAAAAAAGAAAAAAAAAAAAAAGTCGGTTACTTATTGCACATGAACTACAGTAGATAAAATTATCAGAAGTTTCTCGTATTTGCCTATGAATGATTTTTCAGTACTTGTCCCAACCCAAGTACACCCAATTTTATAAAGCATCGGAACTTCATTCTTATGTCAAAACGTTTGCAACACCCAGAAAGGACTTTCGAACAGACCCTAAAGTATATATATTCTCGATCAGATTGATTTTAAATCGATGTAGGCATGTTCTCCGTCCGTCCGTCCGTCCGTCCATCCGATCGTTTATTCGCCTATGATAAACATATTTTTAATTGTTTTTATTTTTCAAAGCCAAACAAAAAAAAAAATAGTCTTTAGCTCATTAGTCATAAGCTAGACTAAAAAAGGTAGGTGCAAAATATTCGGACCAAGTCGAATCTAATTTTCTTATAAGAAGCTTTAAACATATTAAAGCTTGATATTTGCAACAGATTGATTTCTTGTCTTCAGCTTATAATACTTCTCCCAACACAAGCTGTGCAAGAACACAATTTAAAGCTTTCGTTGTCTAGCAACCATTTGGAAACTCTTTCATATGGAAAGCATTTGCGTTTGCATGAAATGTGTAAAGCATCTAAACGCATATTTATGTGCATGCACGAACAACCAGATGGTACTGGATTAGTACGTCAGGAGAGTGAGTGCGAAAGTATGAGTGAATGAAGCGAGTTTTAGTGCAAGACGAGCGCATAAAAATTACGGTCCGATTGATACGATTTCTCAACAGAATATTTATATTGTTCAGGATAATAATTAATTATCCAAATGTCTTAAAATGCAAACCAACATTTTCTATAATTAATAAATTGTTAAGAAAAAATATTTCAATTTTTTTGAGATTCTATCTAAGGTGGTATCTAATTACAGTGACCGTTTTTGATGAGACATCGTCTCCATTTTTAGTCACGATGGGCGAAGAAATAAGCGCAACAGGTAGAATAATTTCTTCAATTTCGTCAATTTCAACCACAAATTCACCCGAACCTATACTAAACGACTCGTGCTTTGAAAACTATTTGCTTTTATTATGATGTTAAACCTGTCGGAAGGCTATATGGATCGATTTGGCATTTAGTTTGGAAACATTTATGGACAACTCAGTCAAGTTTTCATTGACTTGTGTTATGTGTGTACAAAAATGAAATTTGAAATATGCGGTTTTCTTTTATGCGATCGCTCTACATTGCGTCCACCTATTATCAGGCACAAGTTTCGGGATCCCCTAGTCGCGTGTATAATTTAAATTTTGTAATTTTTGTATTATCTCTCTGAAGGGTTTCACGCCTTCTTTTATTAATTGAATTTTTTGGTTAGTCATAAGAATCATGCGCAAAGCGCAACTAAATGCGTTTAACCTGAATTTCAATGAAGTTAGGCACAGAATTGGTTTCACGCTCGTAGTTTACATTTATTTCCGATTTATAAGCAATTAATCGATGCACATAACTTGTCTTTAACTATGTAAAAATTTGTTAACATAAAACTCGATTTTCGGTATCGATTTTCAAAATACGTATAGAACAGGCATGGGCAACCGCCGGCTCGCGGGCCGCAGCCCATCTGCTAGGTTTAAAATTTCAAAGAATTCAATTTTCTCGCACACAACAATGCTGCGAATGGATTATATCGTTGGTCACTACCGGTCCATCCGTGCAGCTAAATAATGTGAAAAGTGTTTATGTGTTTATATGTTTATGTGTTTTTTTTTTGTCCATTAAGCTGTAAAGCGCTATAAAAAGAAGGCAAATTTTAAAAATGGTTGCACCTTGTTCTGTCCTCGGCAGTAACACGAAAATTAAAGTCGAAAATCGTTGCCACCCCCGGTACAGAAGAAAGTGAATTGTCTTCGAATTTTACACTTATATACATCCAAACGTACGCTTACGAACATATCGATATAAATATATATACACCCACACCTACACCTACACACACACACACACACACACACACACACACACACACACACAACATATATATTACATATTTGTGGTCGTCAAGGATTAAATGCTTACTGCATAACATTGCACTTAATCTCTCATCTACAAATTTCATCTTTGACGACCCAATATATATAAAATTTATGTCTATATCTTGTGCTCGCATACATGAATGAGATTTGTGGGCGCATGCACGGATATAACTGAATTGGTTTCAATTTTCTTATATGCTGTTGCAAAATGAAGGAGAAATTTAATATACTCTTAATCTCCACTGGCCGTCGTTATAAAACAAAGAATGCCATACAAATCGCATAATTACCAGTAAGACACAAAAAAGTCTCTGAATGTGTGTTTACTACGTGCATGTGCAGAGTTATACATGCTCGAACGTATGCGCCGTATTCATGGTGAAAGCAGAGAAATCAACAAAGTGTAAAAAAATCCCTTTTAATGCGAGTGGATTTGGTGACATACCAACCAAACAACCAACCAACCAACCTACCCAACACTTATAAGGGATTATAATTGGCATGGTACATAAAAGACGTTACAAAGGGTCGGCCCCGCACTCATGTACATGTACAAATATTTGTACGGTTTCTGTTTTGAAAACAAAAGGAAAGATTAAAAAAATTTTTGCTTAATGTATGTAAAGAACGAAGAATTAAAAATAATTTGTTAAAACTCCAACTAATGCACAATAGCAGCAATGAAAATATTTAAATTTATTGTTTGCGAATAGGCAAAAGTTATGGGTATATAGATAGGCGTGTGTTCGTGTAATCGTGTGTGCTCACAGTGGTCATATATTTAAATAAAATAATAATATTAAATGTCACGATGTAAGAATTAATTGTCGTCAGCGTCCTTACAAGCATTCATAAATCTGTATGATAAAGGAGGAGGAGGAGGAGGCGCTTTAGTATTTTCTCATTTGTTGTCCACACTCGGTACTTGGTTAAAAATTATGCCAAAAAAGAGTATCGTAGTCACTATCGAATTATTTCCAGTTTTCTTTTAGAAAAATTCTCGAAAACCAAAGGCACCGTCCTGAACGTAATACGGGAAAAATAATTTACTCCATTATTAGGCGGGGGGGAAAGGAAAGATGCTATTAGGTTAAGCAGCTCTCTCTATAGTAGACAAATGCTCCATAAAGTACACAAGGAATGTTCGCAAGGATCTAATCTCCACAACTAGTTTACCTTTTACGAAGTCGGGAAAAGATAAATACGCATTTAACTAGCAAAGACACCTACCTCTCTCTCTCTCTCTCTCTCACTCTCTCTCTCTCGAACGAACGAACGAACGAATGCACGAAATCGAGAAAAGCTAAATACGCCTTTAACTAGCAAAGACATCTACCTCTTTCTCTCTCTCTCCCTCCAACGAACGAACGAACGAAATCGAGAAAAAATAAATACGCATTTAACTAGCAAAGACACCTACCTCTTTCTCTTTCTCTCTCTCTCTCTCTCTCTCTGTCTGTCTGTCTGTCTGTCTGTCTGTCTGTCTGTCTGTCTGTCTATCTATCTGTCTGTCTGTCTTGCATGCTTGCATTTGGAAGCCTACTCTGTCGATATTAAAAAAGGTAAAATATTTTTGTCGACACGTCATGAATCTATATGAAAATACTTTTCAAACAACGTAAATAAATTCAAATTCCGCTTATAGGAACTACTTTTAACAATCTTTAGAAGTTTGGCGAAATTAGCGAAAAATGGCTATGGAAAACTACGCAAATTTGAGACTCTAGCGCGACCAAATTAGAAAATTTCATTTATATATTCAGTGTAGAGGGACGCCGATCGCGGAATGCTCAAAATTCCATTTTCGATTACTTTTATTGCAAGTAAAAGAAGAGTTTTTTGTGGCGTTTTGTGTGTTCGCGATGAAAAGTGGATCTACTACGACAATCCCAAGCGCAAAAAGTTATGGGTTAGTCCGGCATAACCATCTATGCCGATACCGAAGCCCAGTATTGTTGGCGATGAAACTTTGCTGTGCGTGTGGTAGGATCAGCGTGGTGTAGTGGACTACGAGCAGCTAAACCCAAAAGAAACTCTTACTGCAGATGTCTACTGGCATGAGTTGAACAAACTGAACGGTGGATGTATTGTTGCAAAGGAGACCAGCAATGGCTGGGATTCTGTACAATTTAAAAACTCGACAACGCTCGTTACTTCGGATTGTATGTTATACGTATGTCATGTTTCAAGTGCGGTTGTTTTTGTTGTATTTCTTGTTAAATTCGTTTTAATAAATTAAGATCTAAATTAATTAAATTAATTTAATACTTAATGTAAAAGAAATTTAAGACTAAATAGATCTCAGCCTTTTAAAGGAAAACTTCCTTTGCACGAGTACACCTACAAAAGCCGCCATTCCGTCAGACTTTATCAAGCTAAAGAAACAAAAAACAAACCTCTTCTCATCCTTTTCTTGCCGCCCATGCCAAGAACTGCAATAAAAATTAGGTTCGTTCGTTAAACTCTTCATACAAAGATATGGAAATGAAAAAGAAACTCTTTTTTTTTTTTTTTACATCACGCGTGCACTAATTGTATATGTTATGTCCATTGTGGTCCGCGACTTGTGCACCAAACTTTTTAAGAGATCGGAGAGCAAAGGGAGTTTCGTAAATTGGATTGAATGCGATATTCGTGAAGATGGAAACCACGGTGTCATCTAAGACAAGCAATCATTCATTACTTGGCCTATGTTTTTAGTGCGTCTGCAAGCAGACGTTAACCAATTACGTGTGAGTGTAGAAATTCTACAACATGCCAAAAGAAAAGCCGTAGGAACAAGGAAAGTAAAAAAAAGAACAAGAACAATAATAAATCAAAGAGTAAATCTGGTTGCTTTGCTATTAGCGAAATTGTCCCCTGTTTGGTATTGTAGAGAGGGTGCAACCCTTTTCGCTCGCCACAGTCTCCTAAACGATTGATTAACTGATGACAATAACTCGTGTGCGGCAATATAAAAATGCTGCCCTTACTTCCTCATAATAATTCGCTGAAACGCATACCTACCTGTCAACGATTATTTTTTGTGTTCTTTTTGTTTTTTTTTGCTTTCAATGTTGTGCCGTATCAGTTACTATGAGTTACTATGTGATTTCGAAAACATTTGCAACTAACATCCCTCAATGAAATGTTTATTGCAGACACATTTGAAAAATTTTGTTTATTTAATTTTTCAATTTTCTAATTTAATCGTAATTTATGGCTTTAACACGTGTACGAAGTGCAACATCAAGAGAAATCACCCCACACAAAACAATGAACCGAAAAACATTTCAACATAACACAGCATTCGAATCTCAGAGGCATTGAAAGGTGTAACAAAATGCTGCTCGTATTGTTTTACAAATAAATCACTTTACATACGAGCGAGCGCATGGGTGCGATGCGTGCATATGCATAAATGAATGTGTTATCGATTTGAAAACAGAAAACATCGATGCTGTCTATTAAATGTGTGCCGTTCCTGCCCTCAACTATCGTACTCAGGAATAAGTACAAGTGATAGAAACAAACGCTTTTAGGTGGATTTGTCTCGATGGCCCGTTTTGCTTGACTTTCTGTATTCATTTTTAGTACAGATCTACTTTTCAATATTGATTAGAACATCGAAACTTCAGGCCAAGCTTACGAATACACGATCATGTCCTTTAACATCTTTAGCCGATTGCAAAAATCGACATGTTAAGCTCATGTAGTCTAAGGTTGAGTCGGCTAGCACCGGTTTAATAAAACTGACCGTTTCCTGCGTAACTGTCTTCATAGATTATGAAGAGATGAATAGATTCCGAGACAGTCAGCAAAATCTCCGATAAGTCAATTCCTGTTTGCACGCTCAGCTTACACCGGTTATGTTACAAAGTATACTAAGTTTAAGCGGACGCTTGTACCACCCGGAAGGACTTGAGATAGACACACCTTTCATTATGCCAATGGAGTCAGAATCATTGTCTGTCCGTCTGATGTCTGTCCATGTACACCTGTCCAGGCACACTTTTCATTATGCCAATGGAGTCAGAATCATTGTCTGTCCGTCTGATGTCTGTCCATGTATTGTTGTGGGCAAGCTACACTAGCACGGACGAACGGTATTGCAAATGGTTCGGATCGAATCACTTCTCCGACGCCTTATTTTGACAAGTCGTTATAAGAACAGAGATTGTAATTTTTAGAATTTCAGCAGCCTAAATTATTGCGAAACTTTGGCTCGTGTGGGGCACTTGTCACATAATCGTTCCGACGGAAACTGAATCTTTATTTGGTAAAAACGCCTAATTTGCAACACTTCTTGATGAAAATTTGTTCACAATAGTATTTAATACCGAATTTGGACCAGGTAGGTCTGTTTTTTTTTTGGATTCCAACCCATATAAGGGTTCTAATGAAAACTAAGGCCATATGTGAAAAAAGGTATAAGTTTTTAATGTTTTATGAGGAACAGCAGGAAATTTGGATCGCATAGATCTATTGTTTAGACTGTGCTGAATGCTTTTATGGCGGTCATAGATTTCTTCCTTTTCTAGCTTTCATGAAAATTACACATTTGCGTGAAAATAATGATACAATTCTTAATTAAACGAAATGGTGTAGAGTACCTAATGATCGACCTTACTCGACCATAGCATTTTTACTTTTTTTAGATTTGTTTATATAAACTCCATGTGGATAGCGTATGCTTAAGTAGCCTCCGTTATTATTTCTTATTAGAATCTAATAAGTAGAGAAGAGTACAAAGCTAATAGTTTATCTTGGTCGACCATTTTGCTCGATGCAGTTATTCAACACACTTCAAAAGCCTTTATAGTTCTAGACTTGCCTCACTTTTAAAATTAATGCATGATTAGAATCATTTCCAGTGTATCGGCCTTCTTTTCGCAATAAAAATAAAATGCTTTTCAATTTTAAATAAATATTTATTCAATCAATAAAATATTTTAGTAATCCTGAGGGATGGATATCCAACGAATTAGTTTTCCTAATTGTCATTTCTGTCACCACAAAATTGCGTGCCTTTGATAAAAATGCATGTTGTGCCCGACAATAAAAATTTGCGATCATTGTTTGCGATGATCATTTCATTGTCATTGAAGTGAACAGCTTTCGTCCACACTAAGGCTAACGTAGCCGATATGTTTTTATTTTGGCCAGTGCACGCTAACTTCATCATTACGACTTGAAATTATGCAAGCCTTGATTCAATGCAAACACATTCCTCTTAGAATATGTAGCGCATACCGTTAGCTTACGATAACAGCTAACAGCTTATGCTTTGAGTTTTTTGAAAATGAAAGGAGAATTCATTTACAGCTAAATATTTCTGCTGCCCTCCACAGATTTTCTAATCAGCTCGGCGCTTATCAAGCGACTATCAAGCAAACAAGATGATCTGGCAACATTTTCGAAATAAATAAACTTACAATACCGCTAATCATAATAAATAATCGTATTAAGTCATCAAAAAAAGCTGTTCATATATTAGTTATTTATATATGTAATGAGTTTTCTTTCTTGCTGGGGAAAAGAGTATTTTCGTTAGAGCACTTTTACTTGTTCCTCTGTCCAAAGCAAAGAAACTATATGCTTAGGAAAAGCGAAGACTCGGCGTAGTCGAGGAGTAGAAAAGGGTCGCCACTATCAGTCCGATGTTGGCGGGTTCAAATCTCAGTGCGGTAGAGACCAGCCATGTTTGGTCGTAGTTGTAATGAAAGCTTAGAGCGCTTATTGATTGGGCCAACACTGGCCACCCTGCGGCCATTCCCTATTTCCTTCTTCTTCGTTTCCCCCTGACCCCCAACGTGTTGTGCATATAATCGATATCCCCTCAGGGATCGGTCATATATTTAATTACATATATATGTATACATATATATAAAGTAATGGTTAGAAAAAGAAAAGGAAACCCTACGTATCTGGGTGAAGTAACAATTATTTTTCTTTTAACTAAGATTTATTTTTAATAAAAGTGTGATTCTCTGCTCATTATAAATAATGCATATATTACTACTAAAAATAAATAAATTTTCTTTGTTACACGAGCCTATTAATTAACTTTTGCTACTTTCCGAATGTCGCTTGATGAGAGCGATGAAGAACAAAATCACAAAACTTCATTCCTCTAGATCAAGTTTTGGCAAGCATGACCATTAGTATTGGAATTGAATCTGCTATGAATGCTAGTCAGGAATATATGCATATATATATATATATATCTATACATCCGATGCATATTTCCAAGTCTTACAATCGTTTCGCAAGTTTAATATGCGCCTTTGGGTACAGAGGTGGAAGAAAGATAGAATTGTGTCTGTAGCGAGACAGACTTTAGCAAAAACTACCTTTTGAGTTACGTAATGCGGGTATAAAAAACTTGATATTTATCGGCAAACTTCAATTCAACTCATATCAGAATAATAATAATAATAATAATAATAATAATAATAATAATAGTCGATCATGTGTACGTATATGTAATAAAGGCATTCTGTCACGTTTCCACATGCAAAATGTAATTTTGTGTGCATGTGTGTGCATGTGTGTGTGCATGTGTGTGTGTGTGCGTTTTTAAATTTCTTTATTAATGGTAATGTTGTTGTTATTGTTGTTATTGCTACTGCACTTAAATCAATACAGTTGACCAGCGGTAGTTAAACATGCCCACTGAAATAAACCGATAATTACTTGCATGTTATTTCCTCCTTAATTGGGAAATGCTGGCAATTTGATATAAACAAAAATTACCTCAGCATTTGCTCTGTAGTATTGAATGATATTTAACTTCGAATAAAATGATATGAAATCAACCCCTAAAAGAATATCGTGGAAAGTTCAGTGAATGAATAAGAAAAAGCTTATCGTTTATTAATTGTAGGTAAAGTAAGGTAAGAAACAATTTTTCTGTTTCAAAGACAAAGAAAGTAAGAAGAAAAGTATAAAATGTTTTATTAAAAGATACGAAATAAATAAAAAAAAAATTCATACAAAATGTCAAGTGAGGTAACTGCGGGTCCGCTGCTAAGTAAAGGTATTGATAAAACCCAAAATACAACCACAATCCAAAATTTTGCTGCTACGACGATCACGGCCAATGATAATTCTAAAATTGAGGTTATCGTTCTCTCGAAGACCGATAAAAGTTTAATGAAAGCATTGAATACCAAAGATGATACGCTACGCAAACGTGCTTCTCTTGTTATCGTACCGCAAAAAGATCTAGAATCTCCTAATTTGGAGGAAACGCGATCGCTTAGAATGAGCGATTCAGAAGTTGTTAACGAAAATTGCAACGAAATTATCGAAGATTGCAAGACGATTGAAAAACTATCGGTAAAACTATTAAATTCATCGATATGCTCAAATCATTCTTCTACCGATGAAGAGGATATTGATGAGCGGAAGACCACCTTGCAGGCAGATAATGGCAATAATGTGGTTAGAAATCGCAATTCCATTGCCAGTGTTGATAGTTGCGTGTCGCGCTCTAGCAGCAGCACTTCAGAAACAACAACTTCAGGTGATGATGTGGCTTTAGATGATTACCAAGATTTGGAAAATAGTAATGCCATCGATGAGCTGGAGGCCGAGCGAAAGAACTGTATATCGAATGCTTCGTCTTGTATCGACGATTATTCGTTGCGTGAGAAACTGCATAATTTCGTTAATGCCAAATTAGATGGCAGCGGTGATGCGAGCAGTTCAACAGATGTCGATGACGGCAATATGATGGATGGTGATATGGAAAATAGTGTGAAAACTCGCAGCTTACCATCCTACGACACATTATTAAGTCCTCAGGAGGCGCCGATGGGCCGAAGATACGGTGAAGTCTCCCAATTTATGGGTAATAAACGGTAAGTTAATATTTGTCGTAAGCGGCAAAGGACGCCTAAAGTTGGGCACATTTATAAGAAGGCATTTTAAATGCCATTAATGTAAATTAGCTTCTGCTAAACACTGTTATCTAAATTATTACCCATTTAATTAAATTGTGGCATCATAACTTTATTGCTTTCATCGTTACTCATCTAGTAAGTGCGGAGTGTTTGAGAGATATAGAGATATAGAGGGTAAAAGAAAGCGAACGAGAACGAAAGAAAAAACACATGGTTTCACCTATATGAATACATACATACGAATATACACACACACACACACACAAACGCATAAACTTATCACACGACTAATTGACTACCGCAGCAGCAAGAGTCACTTCACTCCGTTCAGCCATGAAAGCAAAACTTTTCCGCTATACGCCACACATAAGTTAATGGGTCGGGATTCTATTAATGTTAGAAAACGGTTTGTTAAATAAAGGCATCAGCAGCAAAAAACATTTTTGTTTAATTAATGTTGTTAAGCGCATATAAAACAAAGTAAAAAATACAAATTAGTTCAACAGTACCGCACTTAGCGTTTGCTCCATAGTTACGTTCGTAAGGGTATATTTTTCTATAAAGAGCTTTTGAAAATGGACGCGAAGTATTCTTTTGTGTTTTTTTTTTTTTTTTTTTTTTTTTTTTTTTTTTTTTTTTTTTATTTTTTATTATATTATTTTATATCCAATTATTGCAGACAATAAAAACCAGGGCAACAAGTCTTTGTTGTGCTCAGTATGCGAATGATTGTTGTTGGTTGGATGGATGATATCTTTTTTATTTTCTATTTTATTAACTGCGAAACGCTTCTCGCTTCTAGTGATAGTAACTTTATTTTGAATTATTGACTTCGGTTGAAAATTTCGCATTATGAAATGACTAAAAGTATGCTATGAAATGATAAAAGGATTTTATGGTCCATGATTTTCAATTTCCTGTCTTTTCGTTCATTGTTTTATCACTAAGGTGTTAATATTCTGTACTGTTGTACAGTATGGTGATAAATTCCATTCTATTTATCACTCCAGACTATAGACGAACATTTATTTACTTTATATGGCTTAATGATAAATTTTATTTTCAAGCGATATATTATTTTGTGTTAATATATCACAGAATGTAGATGTGAAAAATGGAATCATATCTGTCTCTCTCTCTACTTGATGACCTGATGACTTTACAAGCACGACTTAATTGCCTTGCGTGCGAAAAGCAAATTTACCCTTAAACTCTTCTCTTGCCTCTAAACCTTTGTTAGGCTAAGTTCGAACGTTACGTCGATTATTAGCCAGAATCCTCTCTATCATAATTTCTCCCGCAATCAAAGCAATCCAAAGATTACTCGTTCGTTTTATTCGTTTCTCTTCATTTCTTTTGCACTTGCTTAGTGGAGAACATTATTGTTCCCGATGGTTTCGTACAATAACCTTATTAGCGGCAGCTTATTTGGGACGTGCTGGTTGTTGTATGGGTATACATTACATTTACGTATGTGGTAGGATTTTTATCATCTGGTTGTCAAAAGTGCTATTTCATAATTTCGAAATGAGTCTAATCGGGCTTCATTGCGAAATTGTTGTTGTTGTTGTTGTTGTTTTTTTTTTTCAATATTTATACTAAAGATTAGAGAAATTCTAAGAAAATAAATTTCTAGATCAAAAAAACAAAAAAAAACATCCTCTATAGGTTTTATCCTCACAAAAAGGACAAGCACAGCATTCAAACTTGTAAAAAACATCTTATCATACAATAAGTCCCATGTACTGCAAACAATAGACATTGTCGTACGACCCTTTGTGTTAGAGAGTTTGCATGCATTATTATATTATGAATAGGAGACTGACAGACAGACATGTCTCGATGGACTCAATGTTTGATTCTAGCCGATAACATATCGATTTTGCAGAATCTGTGAGGCTTCCGTCTGTGTGCGGCAGACGTTTTGGCAAAAAAAAGAAACTTCAATATGTTATTTCTCGATTTTTCTGCAGTCACAGTACGATCATCCCTGTGAATTTTTATCGGTACAGACGTAGTCTCATCTTACATTGTGCTATGGGCACGTCCATGCTCTCACTGATTCAACCCATTCGCAATATTGAACTGCTTGCAGGCACTTAAAATGTTCGTACGAAATCTAAAAGCCGATGCTTACCGCAGGCATTATACTAACGGACAGACAAATAGACGGATGGACATGCTTAAATCGATTCAAAATGTGATGTCGGTTCGCCTTTTAGATGTTGCAAACGTTTCGAAAAAGTAAATATATTCGCGCTGCTTCAGTGATGGGCATCAAAAAAAAAAACTTCCTCGTGTCCGGTTGTAATATGATTTACTTCAAGCATTTGCGTAAAACATAAAAAGGAAATTTTAAACTCGATTAATAATTTAATCTGATTTTCTGCTTGCACCCAGGGAAAGGAATCTATATTTTTATTGTTATTCTCTTCTCTGTTTTTTTTTTTTTTTTTTGTTTATTTGTTCTTTCTTCTCTCTTGTATTTCTTGTATTCATGCCAACGTTGAGCGATTATGACTCCATTGGAAGAAAGGTTTTCAAAAATGCCTTAAGGTGAACTTTCCATAGACTGTAAGCATGCTGTTGTGATGGAATTGGAAAATTTCGTTAAAAAGTTTAAGCTATTATTTCAATTGTTATTATATTGTTGCTGGTGCTTTAAAAAACTCGAAAAACCTGAAATTCAATTACAATACAATCAAAACTTTCTTTCATTCGGTTGCCATTTCTAAGCAGTCACGCAACTGTAAAATAAAAACTTTTTTTCAAGTAATTAAACAGAGAATAAAATAAATACATAATAAACGATAAGTAGCGACGTTTAAAACGTTTGAATAATAATTGAATTCTGTGTTTACAAATTCAAACAACAAATGCTTGTATTTGCGTACATTTACTCATTTCTGTAGATAATATTAAATATGTGTGGACATAGAACACCGTTTAAATAGGCGACAGCACAAATTATCGACTCTATGAAAAAGTGTAAATAATATTCTTTGGATTCGAAATGACGTCACGAAGAAAATATCGCGAGGAAAATTTATTTGAATCCTCTCAAGATAACGCCAAGAGACTTTAAGATATTATTGTAACGTACATCACTTGTGGGTGCAGGATAGGCGCACCTTTTCTTATACTGATCGAGTCCGATAATGATTCTGAGTTCTAAGCTTGGCCGTCTATCTATCCATCCGTCTGTTAGTCTGATGCCTGTCCATGTATTCTTCTGTTCAATCGCAATTTTCAAGGTCTCAATTTGGTACACTGACGTGTTTAGGCCGAGGGACGGAATCGTTTTCATGAAAATTACACATTTACATAAACATAATTTCTAAGTTTTGGTAATTTTCGGTATTATTAATTAAGCGAAATTGTGTAGGGTATAGTAGATAGGCTATGCAATGGTGGTGGGCCTTGCCT
Source organism: Glossina austeni (assembly GCA_000688735.1). NCBI lineage: Eukaryota > Metazoa > Arthropoda > Insecta > Diptera > Glossinidae > Glossina > Glossina austeni. The sequence continues at coordinate 2,226,953 of KK502406.1, read as the reverse complement.
GACTAAAGCATTCTCATTTTCTTACTTATTTACTTTTTTATTTTTATTCATTTAACTGTTGATCGATGATGAGTGTAAGAATTGTCAAAATATTTCGTTGACTGTTCCAAGTTCTGGATCAATTTCGAAAATCGCTAGAGCGATAGAAGGCCAAAATTGTTCTATCTTCTGAACGTCACTGTCACTGTCACTGTCACACGAATTCTGTGTGCTATCGCTATCGATTGGGATATAACACATCACTCGATTAGTTCGTAGGATGACAGGCAGGTGTAGGATGGAGAGCCCATAGATAGTGGTCGGAATGTTATGAGATCATCTTGCATTTGCAACAGCAACATCTATTTGTCATCCTGCGAACTTGTTAAGCGATCTTTCATATAAAAATGTAAAGGTAAACTGAAAGATCGGTAAATCGGAGCAAAATCTTGCATTGATTTAGTTAACATGCAGGCTATGGGATCGCTGATGAAAACAAAAAAAAAAATTCGATAAAAACCTGAACATAAGTTTATTTAATTATCTATTACACATATTTGTTGGTATTTAATTTTCTGGCAAACCTCTCAGCCGGTTGCTCGATTTCTTCGAGTTTATGCTCGTTTAAATGCATGCAAATGAAAGGCAAGCAACAACCCCACTGTAGCATTGAAAATCTTTAAAAAGTTGTGATTGAAAATATATTTTAGATTTTCCAAACTCCACATATATATGTATTTTTTGTTGTCTTCTTTCCATTGTTGAAAAGTTCGTTTTCCTTTGTTTACAGTTTTGCAATTTGCTTTTCATTCTCTGTTCAAATGATAACCAAATAATCATCTCGTACACGTGCCCGTCTCCTCAAACAAGTTAAAAACTTTGTATGATTTCTTTGCTGTGCATGATTTCTTCTTCATTCGTGCATTCTTAACCGGATATTTGCGTAAGGAAGAAAAATATTTTGCCAGAAAATTTAAAAATATATTTCTGTCAGTTTGAGTTCAAATAATTTACAAAACTTTGTTCAATGATTACTAGATAGAGATAGAGACGCGCCCCCTTAAAAGCGATTTACACAAATTAACTATTTTTTATTGTCTGGATCTACTTAAGCTCAAATACTAAACGACATCAATTATCGGCATTTTTACGGTAAGTAAACAGTTAACGGAGTTTTGTAAGCAAAGCTTTATATATATAGTAGTAGGTGTACGACTAAGTTGTGTATGTTGAAGTTGAAGATTACTTTCTAAAAAATCGGCCTCGCACCCTTTTCTTCAAGATTTGAATGATAAGTAAAACTCACGTTGGTGTTTGTATGCGATAAATTTCCGTTACTTCAGCTACAAAGTGTAATCTGACGGACGCAATAGATTCTTTCAGTGTAAACTGGAACAAAATGCAATTGCAGCTATGGAAAGGATTAAGTTGGCTGCAAGTGAATGGAACAGTTAGAAAATGATGTGATGTGCAAGAAATGTTAGCCTTGGAAACATTCAACGTTTGTATGCGTCCAACCAACCGTGGCGGACATGCTCTTTGACCTGGGCTCGGAATTATTATTATAGTCTAGAGCTGTCTTCTGCTGACAGCAGATAACCAATTCACAAAAGTTGAAGATGAACAAATTTCTCGTCGCAACGTTTCAACAAATTTCTACCGCGAACGCGTTCGCAAGCTACCCCATGAGGGATAAAAGACCATAGATAGTGATGGGGCATATTTCGATTATTGAGCTCCGTTGTGAGAAGCATTTTTTAATTAAATTGAAAATTTATCGAAAAACAGAAAGCATTTATTTGTGCCTCTTATGCATTCGCCCTCCTATTTACACGTATCGGCGTCGGGTAAATGCTTTGAAGCCCCATCTTTGATTCCTAATACGGACGATAAACAATTTCCAGTTTATTTCACATGTAAGAAGATATAGATTTTATCCATGCCCTTAAATACCCGCTTACTTGCTAAATACATAGATATATAGAAAATATATACAAGAAAGGAAAAAAAACTATTAACCGAAAAAGAGATCGTGTCGTTTCTGTGTTTCGTAACATAGGATAGGGTAGGATAATGAGAATCCATAATGGGAATCGATTCCAGCTCTTTGCAGTTTTTGTTAATTATCGATCCTTCGACGTTCTTCAAAGCGGACCGTATATCGATATCGATGTATTCGATAGGCCGCTTGACAGCTTACGGTTTGCTATACTTTTTCTTACGTAACCGAACTTTGATTACACGCCATTCGCAATGCGAATCCTTTGCTTTTCCAAAAGACTGATTCAATATGTTATCAAGTTTCAGGTAATTATGTGCCATCTAAGCGCAAATGGAAAACGTTATAAATATCTTAGATATAATGAATCATGTTAACAGTACTATTATTATTATTATTATTATTCATTGTGTGGAAAATCGGGGCGGCGACCTAAAGATCTATTGTATTCGCCCGTGCCACTAGTCCTCCAGTTTTAGGATTCTTATGTGTTTCGTCACCTTCCCTTGTTCGGACCATCATGCACTGTCCGGCGTAATAAAGTGCTCGCTAAGCACTCGCTATCCGATTCTGCAGGTAGCCTCACATTCACATGGCATGTGATGGGACGTCTCACTCGTCCCTTGACAGAATCTGGATGACGGTGCTGGTACCAGAGATACTAATGTTTTTCTGGTGGTATCTGAGGGAATTGTGGTCGGTGTAGAAGCCTAAGTGATTAAGCCTAAGTCGCTCTCTTTTAGTTCCAGTTCCAGTCTACTTACTATGCCGGAAGCAATGGCCGGAACATATGGCTTCTTGAGACGGCACAGACAGGTTCAGGACATACCATAGTCCTGGATGGATGTTAGCATTACATCGAGTATAACATTTTAACTGAGAACAATCTTGATCTCAGATAGAAGCTCCGGAGATATTTGTAAGAAAACATGTTTCGACCTTCAAACAATTAAATCGCAATTAAGCGGATCCTTTGAAACAACCAGAACGTTACTGCATTACATTGCGTCGAAGAATTCAATTCAATTCAATTCAAATTCAAGTTAATTCGAACTCAGATTCGAACTTCTTAGCTACTGCTTCCAAAACTTATAGAGCGTTTCAAAGTTAGAAGTAATTCTATAATATTTTCACTTCTTTATCTATCCGCTCCTGTTCTCCTATAAAACTAACGATTCAAGAAAACTCGCAATCATATTTCGTGCAGAATTAGTTAGGCTTGCCACGCGTTACAAGCACACAAGTCTAAGTTAAAGTTTAAATTCATGCTACATAAAGTACATCGTGATGGTGCAGACGAAATGGAAAATTTATTACAAAACCATCTTCGGATGATGGATATTTGGCTTTAGACGGCAATGCCAACTCTTAATGCATAGAAGAGCGCCAGTGAAGTTTTATCGAGGCAGCAAAACAATGCGAAAATCGCAAATCCTAAGAAAAGAAAATATTTATATGAAAGGAAAAAATGATTTATTGCGGAACGTACTAAAACTTATATTATATTTATGTGCATGTAAAGAAACATTATCCCTGGTCCTGTGTTACAAGAGAGAGAGAGAGAGAGAGAGAGACGCTATTATTTGAAACCAATTTGAGAAAATATTTTTGTTGATTTCCTTAAAGGAAAAACCGGTCGCAATTTTTATTATCTTCAAGGAAATAAACACACATACGCATACCTACACTCGCATACACGCACACACACACACACGCACACAGGATAATTACGAGCACCATAGACAAATTCCCAACTAGAGTGCTTGAAGAGTTACGGCGCTTAGAAAGGCAGCGGGTGGAGAGCAGAGGAAGCGGAAGCCTATTGTGTTTCACTGAGCTCCCACCCGAGGAAGCGCGGTAATTGCAATCAGCTTCCACGAAGTAATACCTAATGGTGGTTCCGTGGAGGGGAGTAGTAGACGAAGGGTGCATAGGGGGGGGGGTAGCTTCAGTACATGGATGGCACGAATGGTGATCTTTCGAACCCGCATAGGGAGAAGAACACACATACACAAACATGCACACACGCATACACACGGTTCTTGTAACTGTATTTATGGAGAGTATCCCGCAACAATAATAATCATAATACAATTTGTTTTTGTTTTTACAGATCTTCCGACTCGTCTGTAACCACCTTATTAGGTCAGCCGAATCAACTTAAATCGTCTTCAAATTTTACAAATTTAAACAATAACAGCAACAGTAACAATAACAATAGCAGTAATAACAATAATAACAGCCATCAAGTTCTACCATTTTGTGGTTTAGATTCCATTAAGGGAAGTGACAATAATGGCGAAGATCTCAATGGTTGTTCATTAGGCGTAGGAATCGGCGATGGTAGCAGTGCTGACGGTTGCAGTGGCAGCGGTAGTGGTGGCAAGACAAATTCATCTTTCAACGCAAGTCTTAATAATGGAAATGTTAATGCATCCGCTGCCAGTCGAACAACGGGAATGGTGTCAAGTATTAATCCCCCCCCAGCAACAACATCAGTAATAATGCCACACGATAATGCATCAGACCAATTTCAATCATTAGATGCCAATGACAGCTCATGCTGTGGTGACGGACAATTCGAAGATGATATGCAAGCTCTTCTACCCAAATGCCAGCGACTTTCAAGAGATGAACTTAGTCAGGTGAGTGCAAATAAATATCCATCAGACAAATAAAAATATTTGACATTTTAATTGGATTATTGTCAAAGGAGACAAGATATAAATCGTCAGGTAGCAAACTCCCAAACGATGGCAAAATAAAAATATTATTAAGAGAAATGTTTGTTTAAAAAAATTCCTCGCACTCGTGCTAAAGATTTTCATTTTGTTAAAAAAGCGAAGAACAACATTTACATATGTATATAGTAAATATATATGTATAATATATAATTTCCTTCAGTTTCAATAACCCGCACCAGCAGCCCATCTGAAGCAGAATGAATGAGTGAGTAAAAGAGGTTTTCGGTGAAATTTTCTCTTGCATCGTTTTTCAATTGCCTTAAGCCCTACTCCATATTACTATGATTATTATTAAGACAAGAATTCTTTTATGCGTTCTGGACATCCTTGAAGAAGAAAAGAAATGTCTCCTATTCTCTCTCTTCCTTCTCTCTCCTTCGTGATTGTAATCATTATTATGCTGTTGGTTTTTTATTATTTATTAAAAGCCACCCTTAGGCGAAGCAAAAATTTCTAAATTTCTACTTTAACTAACGCCGCCGCATATTCATCAGGCTCTCGTTTCATTTTGATTCGTGTTCCCGTATTATTATCTGCCATTCGCATTTTTGTATTTTGCATTCGCTTCAATCGTATGTTTACAGTAGTTTATGAACAATTACGTTAAGTAAATATTTGTTTGGTTTCACAGAAAATAAATAAAAAATTTACGAAGAGCTTTACGTGTGTAAACAAAAATATTCATAGACTTACTCTTCCTATCTCTCTCACTCTCTCTCTCTCTCTTTACGTACACATCCGAATGAATATTCATAGATTGAAATTTTTTTAAGTTTGCTTGCGCGCGATGCTTTAGGAAAATGTAATGCTTTTACACTCCCGTCCGAAAATATGGTAAGACATTATTAAGATTTGCCGTTCAGAGTACAACACAAAGATAATCTGGATTTACTTGTGGCCGACTCTGTGTCTGTCACTCTGTTCCTATTGAAAATTCAAATAATGCGCTAAAATGCATGCTCTTAGCAGACTTTTGCGGATCGAGTTCCCATTCATCCAAAGTAGGATGGAAACATTCAAAGATAACCAACCCATAGCTCATAAAACCGTTTCGAAATAATGGGTAACATTTTGATTTTATTTCTAACTCACAACATAAAAGAATCTTCCGGGTTCTCTCTCTTTTGTTTTACTTATGACATCCAGTAAAATAGAAAATAATTTAAAAAATTTTAATTTAATTATCATTAGCATTAAAACTGTAGCATATTTAAAACATTTGCTTGCGCTAGAAATTTAATAGCTAAGCATATGCGTGCCATTACACTGCAATTTTTTTTTCTTTTTTTTTTGCTGTCCATGTGGCAGCGCCTATGACTTAAAAATTCTCTCGCGCAATTAGACACAATTTTAATGAAATTTTCCACACACTAGTTTAATTTCAGAGCAATTACTTTTTATGTAAGATCATAACGCATTTAGATCCTCTTACTCGCAGACTTTTCATGAAATGTTCCGAATGTTTTCGCAAGAAAGAACCATTGATTTCTATATAACCCACAAGCAAGGTAACGGTATCCACGTCTGATATCTGAGAGTAATACAAAATTATTCATTTCGATCACCGGCAAGGCCAACGCTAACAAAAAAAAACCAGTTCATCATATTCATAATATTTACAATCATACCTCAGGACATGAAAACTGCATGAATTATAGAATTTTGGTTTTTTTTTTCGCGTAACATTCGCATCTGATACGCGGTAATTTTATTTATTTATTCATTTATTCGCATTCATTGAGGAGCCGAATTCGACAAACTCTTAGAAACACCTTTTATGCTGACTGTTATGACTAAGTTAGTACGAAGTTTGTGAAGAAGAAAACTAAAGGGAAAACAAGTAAGAATATTTTAGGGGACCACCGACCGCCATTAAATAGCTTTCATCACTTCGCCTAATACAATTCAAAATAAGACGTTATATGGAAAGTGGGCATCGATCGAGTGGGTCCGATCTGAACTATGGCCAACAGCATTCGTCCTTACGCCAAAACTGTCGGTGTACCCAAATTCGTCGTTTTACCTCATAAAGTGCAATCTATAAGTTGAACACCACAAGCAAGACGGACAGACGGACAGACGGCCAGACGGCAAGGTCAGGATCATCTTACGGTGAAGGGTGAACCTATCTCAAGTTCTTCCAAGCACAAAGTTAATATGCCCGCAATTACGAAAACCAAGCGTTTGTATTGCAGAAATGTCAAACATTCAATATTTTATATATAATTAAAACGTGCCTTTAATATGAATTCGATATAAAAACTTATTTGGACGATGTAAAAAAATTTTGTGGCCTCTGCTCCATATAAGAATTGGTATAAAAAGTAAGTCTTTATAGGCTAAAACAGTCTAATTTTTGTTCGCGATAGTAATTTAATACAAATATTAAGTAAAAAAAGTTTGGGCCGCGTACAGCGAGTAGATAAAAGCCGATGTTCGCGGATTCAAATGTCAATGAACTTTGGTTATCCTTACACTTATCGACCGGACACACCACCCATTGAGTTACGGCAATTTCCTCTCTTTTCGCACTACTTTCTGAGCATTGCCGTGCGGCAGAGATAAGAAGATCTACATTGAATGATTGGTCACCTTACCTGGTCCAAGTTTTATGTCAATTCATTATTGTGACCGAGTATTCATGAACAAGTATTAAAAATTCGGTCTTTTTATCATATAAAAATTCAGTATCCGTAAGGACAGTTATACAGCAAGAGGTTTCAAAAATTATCCCATACGATCCAAAGTTTCACACCTGATATTACTATTGCTAAACGATTTTGGTCGCGAACTTTTAAGAATTACAATACTGTGGGAACAGTCAAAAAAATGGTTCGATCTGAGCAATTTTTAATAGTGCTTTTGCTTGGGCCTAACCACGTCACGTCAACGTGCCACATTTCATCTCGAAGTTTACAACCTGCAGGTTGAACACAAAAATGCATGGACAGATAGACACACAGGCAGAGAAACTTAGATCGACCGGTGAATAGATCGCAAGAATAGATCTGGGTGTGACAAGAGTCTACACAAACAAAATATACCGCTAGGGCGAAGTTCGAAGAAGCGAAAGCTAATTTTTGGTAATTTGTTACGAAGATAAGTGAAGAATTGGATTTAAAGAAAGGGAGCACGGTGCTTAATCGTTGACCGTGCCCGGCTTGCGACTATTCTAAGTTTCCTCGCTATTGTAAGCGTGCTTATGAACAATTATAAACTTGATTTATAACTAGTCTATAACTCGTGCGTCAATCCTTTCGGGCGTGAGAATTGTGAACGACGAACGGACACACAAGCGAGCATGGTTAGATCAAAATTTGTAAAATCCCTCTGATCAACAATTTAAGACTTTCACAAACAAAATGACAAACCTTGTAATGTATGTACACCGAGATACAAACATTATTTCCGAAAATAAGTCAATTAGTGTGACAAAAGTAAACGAACTAATTCATTATAACAGTAGTGTCAAAATGAAAATATAACTTAACATAATAGACTCGTTGCTAAATGTTTTAATAAATTTGTAAATTTGTGTTAAAAGGGCAATATTAACCGCCCGGCTATGGCAATACAATTATTAGCTTTTCCAAGTGTAAATGTACGTCATTTTGCAAGTATGTAACAAAGACGGGATAAAGGATGTTTTTAAAGGATATATTTCGTTACTTACTTAGTGCACATGTTACACTACTTTAAAAGAGACATATTCACATTACGCACCTATATACATATATTGTCTAATACAAAACACAAATATCGTATTTAAGGGAAGAAGAAGAAGAAGTTACCCCGTCATCATATTATCTGATTCTTCTCCCATAGATACGTTAACGTGTGGGTGGAAGGAGTTTGTTGAACCACAATGGCCATACATATCTATATATAGTTGTATATATATGTATGTCTATATATTTATATATATATGCATATCTATATTCACATTCTTTGTATGTGTATTTACACATTGTAGTGTTTTCGAATACACTTAAAGAAGTGGGTAATAATACCATTACCAGTGAGCACAAGTATATCAAATGTAAAAGCCATAATAAAACAGTACAAACATATAAAATATACATATATTTACATGCATGCCTGTGAATGTATACGATTGTGTGATTGTGTGCAATTGTATGCAATCACATAAGGGTACACACATGCCGCACAATCACTAAAAACAGAAAAATTGAAAACTCAAGAGATTCACTTAAACTTGCAAATGATATACACAGACTGCTGCTATCGATTGTTGTTACGCATGCATATGTTGTGCTACCACCATAGGGGCACATATATATGTATATATATATATGAGAACACATTTAAATTCTTGCAAATTGCCTTAGTGAAAAATTTAAAAGCAAATAAATCTTTTCGAATATGTTTCGATGTATATGTGCTTGTATGTGCAATTGCCTTCAGTAAATATCTACATAGGCATTTACATATGCACATATGTGTATGCATATACATTTTTACATTATAAGTGGAATACGTTAGAGATTCATTTTCTTTTTAATTTTTTTCCACTTGTACAAAAGCACCCAAAAGTATGCAATGCTTAAATTTAATATAATTTTCACTGCATGAAATAAATCAAATAAAACATGTGGCAAAGCAGCAGAACAAGTGATGCCATACTCGCTTACTAAACCAAGCATACATTTACAAACAGGTTTATTATAGCCTCTAGCCTTTAGATATTTATATATGTATATGTATATAGATATGTACGAATTTTTATATATACGTAAAGTATGTAAAGCAAGACGTTGTTTTATTTAAATAATTTTTGTGTGTTTGTGCAGAGATGTGTGATTTACCATTCACGAAAAAATCTGCCGTACAACATATTGATGGGCTACATGAACATATAAAATTAACGGCATTAGTTTACAATACTCAGCAAAAAGCGAGCTCATGCAACTTGAGGAGTCGATTTTCTTTTCTCACATAATGCATACCAATAACAAATATTAATCAATAAAGGGTAAATGGTCTCAAGTTAAGTCTTAAATTAGAGGTGATTTATAAATTTTGATAAGAAAGACGGCGAGTTTGAATTCACATTAAACAAATTGTTCGTAAATGTTCTTCAACAATAATAAGACGAAGTTTTTGATAATTAATGTCATTTTACTGAGCAGAATTATCCCGATAAGTAAAGCAAATTAAAAATATACATAAAAGCTGTTCCGTTTCATCGATGTAAAAAACTATTAGTTGGCGACCATAACAACCGCTGTATAAGTTGATACGCAATTTTCACTCTTGCAAAAAATAAGCAAAAATGATCAGAGGGGGAGGCGTGGCTATTGTATTCATCATAAATTTAATGCTGACGAGATGGAAATAGTAGAAAACAATGCAAATAAATTCGATCACCTTGTTAGATACCCATGCGCGTTTATGTTATTTATAAAAATTGGGAATTACTTTCTTAATTTCGGGCTAGACGGCTAGCCGATCAGGATCAAGTTTGAATGTGTAGATCGCCTTTATAAATATTTGTACCAAACCTTAACTGCAATTGCTTTCTAAGCTTTTCAAAAACAAAGTCATTGGCGAGCGCAGTTATAGTGTATCGACTTAGCAGACTTTAGCTAGAATATATACAAGCTTTGATTCAATTGGTACGAATTGTTCTGCCAAGCTGATCAAAGTGCGAGGAGCCTATCTAAAAAACCAATTTGTCTGCAGCCAAATTTCCCAAAACTCCTAGAAAGGGCGTTTTTCTTATAATTGGCGCTTCGATTGCGAATATATATATATAACTGATTTCACGTTGAATTCTTTTCGAAAATCAAAAAGCGAACTATATTTTTCTTTCCTTTTAATAGAAGTGTATGTCGGGGGTATCGTTAAATACTTTCGTCAAACATCGAAAATATGTATATGTATGTTCATAATACATCGTATGTATATAATTTAAAATGCAGTTTTTTGTCGACTTCAGTCAATTCAGTTTATTCGACTTCGACTTGATAGAAAAATGTACAAAAAATGTAGACAAAATTATTTTTATTTTCCAACGCAATCTGCATTTAGTTCGATACATTTTCCCCAGCAATATTCCACGGTTTTAATACTAAGCCTATAGGGAGAACCGTCTTGTGCTTCAAAATAATCATCAATAGCTGATTTATTGGCAAATCTTTTTCCTCCTATCCATTTTTTCAAATTGCGAGGGAGAAAATAATCCCTGCAAAGCGGCTAAATTTGGAGCATAAACTTTATTTTCTTCAATTTGTTCATCGTGAACATCGCGTATGAATGAAGACTCTGTCTGTCTTAGTGAAACGCCAAATTGCCTTTCGCTAAATGCCGCGTTTTTATTTTGACTTCTCATAATATTCGTCGATAACATTGTTGTTAAAGGTGGTCGGTAGGTGCTGTCAAACTTTTTTTACAGTCATTTTATTTATTCGCTTCTCATATATAGTTTGGAACATTCCATCTTAGCTACTTTTTGCTCCTTTGTTGCGTGCGTAATAATGTGTGAAATCAAAATTGTCTTCCTAGTTGTTTTATGATGTGTGTAAGTTGATGGTGACTTGGATTGTGCTTCTTTTTTTTTTTTCCTTTAACACAATTTTTCAATTTTCTTCGGTCGCCGGCACATTTCGCACACAATCAGAGAAATTTTCATTAACATGTTTTAAATAACTTTATATAAAACACAACTTAGTCAAAATGCCCGCAATGATTATTTTAGAAAGCAGAAAGTGTCGTGCTAAACACAACACACACACACTTTTCTTTCATAAAAACTTTCAACAGCAACAAACAGGGACTGCTTTAAAGCCACATTGCATGCAAAAGTAAATTCACTGCCTATGGACTCGCACTCAACGAGTATTTCATATGTATATACGCATCGAATCAGGATTATGTAAATGGACTTTTTAAAGGATGCGCATGTTTGCACACGCACAAAAATATCCTTAATTATTTTGCTGAGACTTTATACCGATTGCCGGAAGATGTGAATTTGTTAGCACAATGCTGGCTGGGCTAGCACTGCAGTACCTAAAAGCAACCAATGAAAATCCAATACATGCTTATAATAGGAGTGAGGAATTTCAATTCGCTTTACCATCTAAAGTCCTGGGCTTCGATACAGCAGCAACAGAATAAAAATCCATTGGCGTTGAATTACACGACCATGGCGGCTTGAATAGAGAGTCGGTGCTGGCGATGCATTCCGACCGATTCTCTGATGAACAAAAGACTGAGCTGCCAGTGTGGTAAAGCTTCTTAATAACTTGTTTACCGCGAAGCCAATCGGAATGACTCGTGGCCGCCAAGTCGATAGTCGCGGGTTCGAATCTTCGCGCGGCATCCATAAGTTGCTACATGTGCAGTATAATTATATTTACGACTCGTGTTTGTAGCATACTTAAAGGGCTCTTAAGTAAACGTGACTAGCTCGCCGAAATTTGGGGGTCAATAAGAGAAATTTGCCCTACAGAATTTTTATAATTTGCATCGGTTTTCTGACAGCCATATTGATGTCGTCGAGTTTGAGTTTGCAGTTGGCACACACTTCCAATACGCTTTTCCTCCGAGCTTTACCAACGCATTATCGAAGGAGACGACGAGTATACTGTTTTAGCGATGCAGTTTGCGATATCAGAACGTATTCCTACTTCCTTTCAAATTGACGTCAGGCAAACTGTTACCTGCTACCAATCATTGTGTGTGTGTGATGTGACCAATCATTTCGAAGCACTTGAACATGCGTTGCAGCCTATTGAGCGTCTTTATTTTCACATGCGATAGAAGGTACAGAAGACTTTAGGGTTCTTCGTTGTTCTTTAGGGCTTTGACTCGTTCTGGAAAAATCACCAAATCTTTGCATTTCTTGAGTTCTGCTGCGCAGATCCACCGCAGTCATACTCGGGCCCTGCCTCGACAATTTAAAACGTATCCGTAACGTTTTTAACAAATTTTACAATTATTTTTTTTATTTTTATTATTAATTGATTTGAATTAATTTAAAAGTCTTTTACAGCAAAAATTTTCTATTCGCAATTTCAAAAGATTTTTATTCAAAAATTGTAAACGACAAAATTTTTTATTTTTTTTTTTTTGTTTAATTTTAATGACTAATCACTACCCACTCAAAACAGAACTGTGTCGACTAATAAAAAAAAATTCAATCACAAAAAAACGATGGCCTACTCATTTTCCCTCTTAATATTCGCTTCTTAATAATTTAAACTCAACAAGAAAAAGAAGAAAAGCATAAACACGGTTGTGCTTTAACTTTGCTGTTGGTTTCTGCTTAATATTCTTCGCTCTAATGTCATAGTTTAAGCCGTACTCTCAAGATAGTTCGTAAGTACTGTAAGCCTAAAAACATCGCAAAGGTCTGTTGACTTTGAACTTTGTCGTAATTTAAGGCTTTCATCTGAACGGCGCGTTGCTTACTTCGTCTGAATGTCTGTACATAGTGCAGCCGAAAATAAATAGACTTCGAGGCGTTCAGAAATCCTGAGTAGCGACTCACATGAGGGAACTGCAATATATGTGGGAGGGATATCTTCTCACGTGGAAGCACACAAGAAAATGTAGTTGAAACTGGAAAAATGTGGGCTTTTAATGAACGACCATTTATAAGCTCCATAAGAATGAATAGCGCGATCGCTACAGCCGCCTGTAAATGCGCGAACAAATGAGGTGAGGAACGCGAACGCCATTTGTCTTGAAACTTTCTTTTTCTTTTTGTGTTTTGATACTGTTGTCTGTCACATCAATGTAAGGGTCCATCCATGGCAACACACTCAACTACTGTGGGGTTGCACGCGTTTTTGCAAATATACAAAAATGAGTTTCAATTTTTACTACGTCAGGACGTCAGGAGAGACAGCAACTTTTGCCGAAGATGGGACTTGGAATTTTGCATGCGAGCCGGAAACAGCCGATCAACAGCCGAATATTATACAAAATATATATAAAATATCGAAAGTCAAGGTGACGGTAAAAGTCCTCCTCGATTATTGCGATTTTTGTGCGCTATGGGTTCCTTGGCCTTCGGGCCAAACTGTTAGTAAGGAATATATATTGAATTTTATGAAGGCAGTGTTGGCAGTGATTTCAACGAACAAATGACGATTTTTCGTTTTATGAACAAATTTAGTTTATTTTTTGGACACAAATTCGATGTAAGTTCACATCAATATCGGTTAGAAGAAACTTTTGATGTACACTCGAATCTACGTTAGAAATTCGTAATACCTAAGATAACAGTTTTTAGTCTTGCACTAAAGGTATGAATTACTTATGCTAAATAAAACGATTGTAGTTTACTCTACTGTTAAGAGAAGGATTTGCAAAATGATAGGTACCCGCAAATCGTTTTCTACATCAAAATTTAATTGTGTAAAAAATTTATTGCAAATGCCTGGCAATGGAAAACGCACAATAACCGCTCTGAAGAATATTTTATGCAAATCTCAATACTATTATGTTTCTCTTGCTCAATGCTAATGTGCTTTGAAAGATTAAAGGGAAAAGTGATGGTGAAATCTCGGGTAACAGGTAGCCAAGGAGGAGGGGTTCGTAAAGGTTCCAGCAAAATAGATATTTTGCAAACAGTTGTCTTGGATATACATGCTTCCGCTTTATATTAAAATAAGTATAAAGCGTATTGGGTGGGGAAGAGGGAAAGAAATAAATCACATAAAAATCACGAAAAAAGGAAGAAAAACCAACCGACACAATATCACCCAAAGGGATTTTCTACCTTTATTCACTTACATACATGCGACTTTTTCTTTTTTTGTATTCAAAGCATGTCGAGAATTAGCAAACCAAAATAACCGGATAGTAATGCTAAGTCACGAAATCCGTAGAAACCGTAGAACTAGAAAACAAAAAACGAAAAACGAAAAACAAAAAGAATAAGAATAAGAAAAAAATCATGCATGGTACTCGCACTCATGTGTTATGCATACATTGCAGTCCGTGCTATATAGACCGAGAAGAAGAAGAAGAAGAAGAAGAAGAGAGAGACCTTATTAGATGACAGTATGACAACACTATGTGTTGCAGGGGATGAAAGCAACAGGAAACAAGCGGACATATGCATCTACATATGGGCAGAGTCTTATAAAAATCTATACGCTGGACTATTGAAATGGCAAACTTGCATAAATAGGAAAAGAAGTGATAACCGTAAGCAAACTGAATATTTTAAAACAAACAAAAACATGGGAAGAGAATTAAAAGAGAATTTTAGAAAATAATAATGACTTTTAAAGCGCTTGTTATACTTGTGGTTAAGTTGCTGCTGCTTGGACGGTAAACAAGTAAAGTTTGCAACAAAATTGTCTCTGTTTCTGTCTCTGTCTCTGTCTATGAAAATGTAAGCACTAATATCGAGAACATCAAAGAGAATAAATAGTTCCGGCTTAAAGAAAGAAAGAACGTCTACACTACCGCTGCTACATACACTCAACCATATAAAGTTGGGTTAGTGGAAAAGTTGGGAGTGCTTGCTCTTCTACTTTATTCAATATACTTGAATAGAGCTTGAACTAGAGCTTGAGCATCGTACTATCTATCGTGCATCGTTCACCTTAGAGAGGTCGGCTTTCGCAGGGCGTTCGGAATCGTTATATAAATATAAAGTTTGAGTAATCCGCACTGCCCTTGCACTGATCTTGTTTAGCATTTTCCGTAGAAGCCATAAGCAAATTTTTCCGCAATTTCGAATCGCATTCTATTTGTCAAGCTCGGTCGACGCAAGGACATATGAAGGCAGCACAGAGAGCTTAAGCGTTGCATGTTATTCTTATCCACGATTTGCCAAATTTCGCTCTGTGCTATGCTTCTTAAGTGCATCTTCAACATTCTACGCAAGATACAATTAAAAGGGGTGGGGGTGGGGGGAGGGAGACAGCGATTGGCCAAAGCAACATGACTTTGCTCTGCGCTGAACAAAAGTTCAGGTGAGAGAACGTGTGCAAAAGTCTTTTATTGAACGTAATTGATAGAAGAGCCGTGAAGAAGAAGAGAATAAGGCTGACAAATAGAAATGACGTCGTTATTATGCCAACAACCCAATAAAAGGATTAGAAGAGATACCATTAGTATGCGTAAGCTTCTCACCACTAATGATGTTTATATATAAACACTATACGTTTTAATGAAGACTTTACTCATCATCTACCTTCGAAAGGAAGTTCCTTTTATGTTTGTTATTAGCTTGTTGGATATTTTAAAATTAACTTGCTTGCACACATACACACTGACTTAAGTATGTACGCATTTAGATGCAAATTTCCTGTGTACGTACATTGTCAGGAGTGAAAGATGAAATAATCTTATAGTAAGGGTTCAGACAATACATCGACAACAATAAAGATAATGATGTTGATGTTGATGTTGATGTTGATGTTGATGTTCATGATGATGCTGATGACGTTAACTGTAACATATGTTACATGGCGCAGTAAGTGGCTACTGTCACCTTTGCCATGATATTATTCAATATTGTTTTAGTAAAAGATGTTTGCTTTCGAAATACTTAAACACACACACACACACACACACACACAGGGAGTAAAGCATTCATGAAACAGTTATTGGAAACAATTTAAACAGTCAAGCTTTCCACTTATCCCACAATCCCTATCTCATAAATATACGAGTAAAAGAGGTGGAAAGATTTTTTTATCATTCCATTTAATTGAATATTCATAAGTTCAATGAAATTGTATATAAATTCAAGTGGGCTTCAATGTCTCTTTCCTGCATCACTGCAACGGCCCAAGTGTAAGTAAACGCAGGCAACAGCTGTTCGAATACTTCCTTTTCCCAACAATTGCTTCCTGATACTTGAAATTAGTTCGCAACTGTTGTCATAACTGCTGTTGTTAAATGCAAATTAATTTGCCAGTGAAATCGTTCGACATCCTCCATCCAGGACATAAGTATTAAACGTATGTTTTGTATTAGTTTTTTCAACATATCTGACCTGAAAATTAAATACTAGGTCCGACTTTTCCGACTGGCTAAGCTTCTATGCTCATCGCAGTCATTAAAACCGTCGCACAAAATCTCATATCGGATCTGATGCAGATTTAGCGAATACGCTCACTCTACGCCCGAGGTCGATTGAGATCGGATGCCGATATATACGACTACTTCAAAAATTGTTCTATAAATGCTGCCCCCCACTCTTACACCTCCTACAAGCAAAGAAACTTAAACGCCTCCTTTGACAATATCATCCACAAGTCCATTCCAAAAAGGATAGGATTGTTTTGAACTTGTTGAACTTGTTTATTTTGCACGAAGTAGTCCCCTTCGAACTCTACGCAGAGGCTTAAACACTCACGAAGCCTGCTCAACGCGTGCCTTTAGTCGTCTGCAATCTGATATCCTTAAGAATGTCGCTTGCCCCCCTATGAGCATAATGCTCTTCGGTCATCCCGATATTTCAAATAAACGGAACTCAAACGTCGGCAAAGCCGGGCTATAAAGTAAAGGTGATTAAAAAGCGGATCAAAACTACTTGGGAACATAACGCGAACACAGCTATTTTCGGAGTCAAAACGATCCACTATGAACCCTAGAGATGCTTACTTCCATTTCCATTAATTTCGTTGAAGATTTAACGGATTATTCACACATTCACAGACATTTTTGATGGAATTTACGGTCATCACAATGGCTACGACGAAGTATGCTCCACCGAACTGAAATTTGAATCCACGAACACTGACTTGACAGTCGCAAACACTTTGTGAACTTAAGCTGCACTCAGGCAGCTCCGAGTACCCAATAGCGAGCAGGCGGCACTTTGGAAATATCTATAGGGTTGAGCACAGATTGAGGTGAAATTGTTCATGTCCGAAAGTCGAAACTGAGAGTTGGACGTTGACGTGTGAACACACAACAAAATTTGATGAGAAAAACATAAGTCCAGCAGAATTTTGTTTGTACATAAAGTCAAGTTGAAAATGGTTTGAAAGAGCAATCAACTTATTAAAAATATCATTAGTTTGCCAAATGGACAATGACTCAACACTACATACGTACACTATATACACGTACGAACATGTTATGCGAATTCTCCTCTGACCGCATAGTTTAGCTCATTAAAGTGGCAAAATTTTTAGTTCAATGCTACTCATTACACGGTCGTTTGATAATGTCTGGTGCATAGGCATAAAACTGTAATACCTATACAGAGAGAGAGAGAGAGAGAGAGAGAGAGAGATATCATACATAATGCAATATAAGTGTGAGTGCAAGTGTAATCCAATGCGTGTAACTCGTGCCAGATAATCGATTCAAAGCAAAAGCCTAACAGTTGTTTTAGTTAGTTGTGGTCTGCAAGTTGTAAAAAACAATTTTTATGTGGTTTTCGGTTTCGTTCTATTTCACTCTTTTTTTTTCTTGTTTTTGTTTTTTTTTGTTTTTGTTTTTGTTTTTGCTTCTCTAGCTTCATCGTCTGCAAAACTTCACATATACACGTATGCACACGCATACATATGCACGTACGTATTTGTATGTTCAAAAGCAATTATTGTATCTGTGGTTACAATACATTCACGTTCCAAGCATGTTGCTCTGCGTGTCTGTCCGTTGTCTGTATTATCATGTTTTTGAACAAAGTGCAGCCAAGAGATGTGTAATAATTCAGTCGTCGTGTCGTGTTAAATGTTTAAAACAATCGTTTTTTTTTTTTTTAGTTTCAGTCTATGAAAAAATAGATGAACGAACACACAGCGCGTTTAGCGTTGGTATTGGGATGAAATCCGACTTTACCTTTGAACTGCTGTCTAAACTGCATCAGAGCCATTCAAGCACACACCACTCACATATTTTAAAAATTTTCTACACTATTGCGGTAAATTTTTGTGTCTTGTTGCACGGATACTCTCTAGAGACTACACATCGGGATTTCGCGGTGAATGCACGGTTACTCGTACTTTGATATAAAATAAAATCGTGTAAATTATGTTGTTGTCGTCGTTGTTTCGGCTTTTTTTTTATTGTTTATTGTTTATTTTTTTTTTATTTTTTTATTTTTTTATTTGTTGTTGTTGTTGTTGTTGTTGTAACCTTCACCAAACAGTATTTTAGCCGTTTTCTTATTGCTCTTGTTTTACATAGAAGTACGCTTCGGTGAGTGGAAGGTCGAGCGAAGGTACCCTACCTAAGTACGTAAATTTGCGGCATGTACGATACGAAAGAAATTTTGAAGAAAGTTTAAGTAAAAACAAGACGCCATGCGACGTGAAGTCGCTTCCTTTTTGTTTATTATTTTACATAATCTGAACAATCACTCAGAGGATGTCCTCTATACACGTATAGGAGCGATGGTTAGAAGGAAGTGGGGAAAGAGAGAAAGAAATAGGCAGTGGCCACAACACTCACTATGCCTACGACCTCGTTACGGTCAAATCGCATTGAGATTTAAGACCGCGAACAGCGACATGGCAGTAGCGATTCTTATCCTACGTGGCTACGTGGCAGCCGGTAACACCTTTGGGGGAATCTACCTCGTCGTATCGAGACCAATTTTTCTTGACTACTCAATCCAGTCTCATTGT
This sequence comes from Glossina austeni, assembly GCA_000688735.1. Taxonomy (NCBI): domain Eukaryota; kingdom Metazoa; phylum Arthropoda; class Insecta; order Diptera; family Glossinidae; genus Glossina; species Glossina austeni. Next base: position 2,207,658 of record KK502406.1, on the reverse strand, counting down.
CGAATGAAATCAAGTTAAGGCGAATGCCTACGGATCTTAACAAAATGGTTTTTATTCTATTTCGAGTTTAGGATGAAATTAGTGAGAACTGGTCTTTTCTTTCAGTTAGAGAGTTGCCTTCCCTGTCTTCTTCTTCTTCTTTTCTTTTTTTTGAAACGAATAAAAATGGCGAGAAGTAAGGTAACTAAATAATGCGCATGAGTTTACCGCTTGACTTGAAGGTTTAACTACCAGTACACGGGCTCGAGATCGAAAGTCGATTACGATTTTAGGGAAAATGTAAGAGAGAGCGCGTAAATGAAACGAATTCCATGAATTTGCCATAGAGCTGGGAAAAAAAGACGTTTCTAACTGTATATCTCGTTGGAATATTGAAGCGTCATTTGTGAAGCGCCATAGTGCGTATGTAAAATATTTGCGATTCGCATTATCGGGCGACATTATCGTAGCACATGAATTTCTTTCTATATCGTATGTAAAATTTCTATATGTACCATGAACCCAAAAAACGATTTTATCGTTGTGTGTCTTTTGTCACGTGGGCTACCCTCGATAATGGGGATCGTAAGCCGATCTGAATCTGATCTGGATGTCTTTGCAGCTAATTAAATCACAACATCAATCGTTATCAAAATCGCAATACTCATCCAAGATCGTAGCTTTCTAAGCACATTACGTGAAGGCGTTATTTCAAAAAGTGATTATATGCGAGATTCTGAAATATATTAAGAATTGATTCACTCAATAGGTAGTCATCTCTGTTGACGTTCGAATGTAGTTAACAGTCTGTGCATGATTAGGCCCGATAATTTAGTTTAGTTTACCGATTGTAATATTCGGACATAAAAGTTGCGTCTTAGACCGCATATAACCTCTTGCACGTTTTGCACTAAAATGTGAAAAAAGCAGTGAATACAAGCGCACAAAACGTCGACATGATGATAAAATTTGTCACAAATGCTTTAGCAGGTATGTTTCAATATAGACGAACACATATATTTATTTATATATATATATGTGCACCTGTAAAGCTTGGATAACGATTACAGCGACAGATGTTGGTATTAATGGTGTTAATAGAAAGGTACGCATTGCGACAACAGGGTATAACAACCACAGCAACAACAACAACAACAACAAGAACAAGAACTCGACAAATTTTACAAATTTAGTGATGGTGACAACAGAAAGTATCTAAACAAAATAATAAAAACAAAAAAGAGGATAACAAGAAGAAGTAATATACAGTTTCTCATGTTTCACATTTGCCTGATGATCCTTTGGCTCTTTCAATGTACATTCTAAAGATATTCAAAAAAAAAATATATATATATATGGATACGATATACCCCTGATAAAGCCAAAATTGTTTCATTGCCAAATGGAAAAGTGAATTTTGCTATACCTTGGTGTTGTTGGATAACATAAGTGTTTATATATTTGGCTGTCTTCCCTGCTTGTGAAGCTTTAATAAAATAAAAATAAAAATAAAAATAAAAATGAAAACTGAAACTTTATCGTAAAATGTTTGCAACAGTCTGTTGCATTTGTTAACTTTATATTTCAAGTGTCTAGTTATTTGTCTACGCTCACTAGTTTGTCTCGAAATACAAATACATATTCATTTATATATATATGTACGTTTACGTTACGATTTTTTGACACAGCCTTGGCCATAAAACTGCAAACACAACAAACAACCCGCCTTCTTCTCTCCTTTCACACATACATTAAGAACCAGCTCGCCTACAAATCCAAATCCTACTCATGCTTAGTAAACGAAATGGTAGACAACAGCAATCGTTAAAAAAAAAAAAAAAAAAAGAAAAACTTGTTATATATTTATTTACTATATATTGTGACCTTAACGAGTGTCGAGTAGAATTTGCGTGGAGTTCAAGTGTTGGTAGTTCTCTCTTCTACTGTTTGTTTTTAATTTGTTTAAAAACAAGACTTCTTTACTTGCCATTAAGTAACGGAAAAAATAAGTTATAAGAGCGAAATACCATAAGATTACCAAATACTTAATGCGCACGTGAAAGTGTTTAGTAGTTGAACTTTTACGAAATTAATAAATGAAACGAAGAAATAAATAAATAAACTAGAAAATGTGCTTTGCATGTATTCCGAAGCGGATTAAAAAAATTTGATGCCCAAAGCGAAGCAAACTCCATACTTGAGGCCACACTTAGCAAATTTAAGCAAAATCAGAAAACCATCGCTTTCTTTGCGTCGCTACATTTTCCCGTAAATAACATAACATAACCGAACTGATCCCTCCAGTAAAACCTCCTCTCCATCATTTCTTTCGTAAGCAAAATTTTACTTGCGAACGCGTTCAGTTGACGTTCCCTAAATCGCGTCCCCCCACTCATAATGCGAAACGTTGTATATAGGGCTCGTAGCTTGGCGCGACTCGTCTCTTTTTACTTTTATGAGATTGTCTCGTAACACTTGTTTTCGTTCCTTTTAATGTGTCCGCCTATTAAGAGGCGGTCATTTCATCGCGATAGTTGTTTTCAGGGATTTTTTATTAAAAATTTTTTAATTCGATGACGTTTTATAACGCGACCTGTTATGCGAGTGCATTCACTTCACTTCTGAAAGGAAATGTGTGCGCTATTCGCTAGCTCTAGCTTTTCGTATGAATAAAGACGTTCTTCCAATATATATATATATACATATATATATATGTATATAATTTGTTTCCTTTTAAATATTTTTTTAGTTTAGTTTGGACTCATAAACTTTGCTTTCTTTCCGTTCCTACAACCCGTAGCAGACAAATTGAAAATGAACTTTTAATGCCGTTAATTACATCAGTGTTGTGAGGTATAGAGTGCACGTTCTTATAGCATTCTCTGTGAAAGAATGCTGTGTACAAAATCCTGTACTACAGGATATGCCAAGTTTTGTAAGAAAGACGTAAGACAGACGCACCTTTCTTTGTATAACGATCGATTCGGAATTCGTTTTGGTAGCTATTTAAGATTATGCGACTATTTGTGTGTCTGCCGGATGTATGCCCATTAATAGTTGTGTTCAACACTGGTTACTGGTCCCAGTTTTCGAGATATTACATGTAACATAAAACGTATCTGCCGCGTATCCAATTTCAGGTACAAATAATTCAGATGTTGACGGGTTGAACTGTGCAAGTTTCAGTTGCTTTCAAGCTGTCGCTCAGTATATATCGAAGTTTAAAAGGATCCATGCCATCTACGGCCCTGCGCTTTTAAGTGGATTATGTTGCAAAAAGCCGTAGCTGACTATGGACCTATGGAAACGGTTACGTTGGCTTAGAATGAAAATGCAGTACGCAACGAAACCTTTAAAAAGCCGTTTGCTAGAGATCGGGCAGAAAAATTGTTGTCGTGAAAGCGATGAAATTCGCATACGTCGGTACGTCTCCAGCAAAAGCAACCCAGGAGGTGATTTTCAGGTTAGGTTGAAAAGTTTCACCGCACGCTGCTACATTATCTCGATCTGGCCCATTCCCACTTATCACTTATTCAGGAGGGTGCAGCCGCATTTAGAATTTCAGCTGAAGCTGTCAGGAGAAGCTGGAGGTTTGCGCAAATGGGTCGACGACTCCTTCGCCTTCAAGTTTCGCCGTAAGTTTCTACCGCGAACACATCCGTGAGCCAGCCTTATCGGCTAGCAAGAGACCCTAGATAATAATGGTGCATACTTTGATTGTTCAGTTTTGTCAAGAAATGTATTTCAAATTCAGTTGAATTTTATCAAAAAACAGCAACAAGACGAAACTTGGTATACTGACGGGTTTTAACCCGCGCACAAACGGTCCGTCTGTCCGATCAATCACCACATCACGTCTTATTTTAAAAAAAGTTAGTTTGCGAAAAACTTTCCAATTTTCGATTTACAAAATTTCTTGACCGAGCTTGCGGTGTAATAGTATTTTGGCATTGGAAACTAAAGTGTAAATATATTGGATCTACTTGATTAATTTGTTGAATTCTTCTTCCATATAACTAACGATTTCTACGAAAAATAACCTTTTATATGGACTTCATAAGAAATCCAAGCTTTAATATTATAATACATTACGAAAATGGCTGTGTATTAGTGATTTGATATAAAAATTAACCAAATTGGGGTCGGGAACTTCACCCTACACGAGGGTTCCTGTGAGGTGTGGTGAGGCTTTATACGGCAAGTAAGTCTCATTCTTAATATATCTGGATAAAAACTTGTCCTGAATAGCAATTTGTCCTCAAAATTTATTATATTGAATCTGAATCTGAATCTGGGCCTTACGGGAGAATCTTATGGACTCTGGAAGTATGCACAAGGTATAGCTTTCACTATCCTATTCCGAAGACTAATGCTGGGCGATGTGCTAAGAGTAGGGTATCTAATGGTCGACGTAGAAGATGAACTTATGCCATAATTTCAAGATAGAATTCCGCACCTCGTGCGTTCGTCAATGCGAAAATACGCTTCTCCTAAACGGTCAAACAATTCGAAAATAAAATGTAAGGTGTGATCTTATATCGTAACTAGTCGGAAGACAACATAACATAGTTTATGTTATTTGTTAAGAGCTGAAAAGTTATTAAACGAATTCGCATATAAGACAAACACTAGTTAACAAAGTAGACGCCAAGATCCATGAAATATTCATCTTTTAATACTTTTCTCCTTTAATTTATTATCTCTATTATGATTTATTTTATTCCTTATATGCATATTTATAGCTTTTTATAGCGTTTGCTGGCGCATCAGTTCCAATCGTAAATTTTACCTTAAAATGAAATATAAATCATAAAAATTCAGAAAATCCCTCAAGTGTATATAATATCTGCTTTAGGCTGTGGAGTCGTAAAACGCGTAAAATGTTTACGAACTGCATTCAAGCGGATAAAGTAGATCCACAGAGCATATAAAATGAATAAAAAGCAAGCAGACAAACGCACAACACAGTTATAAGTCATAATTTAATTCAATGCCAAATATTTATATATATACAGATGTGTATGTACAGTGGAGGCCATAATATGTGTGAAATGTGTGAAGAGAAATTCTTGAAATATGAGCATAAGTGTAAGCCCTTCCGAGATGTGGAAATATTTTGTTACTTGAATCTGGCTTCCGATTATCCCTTCCGACACAAATGGACCGGCATCGGGTGGAAACTCTCAATGGGGAAGAAAATACTTACGCTCTTAAGCAACAAAGATAGAAACAACATTTTCAAGAGTTCTATGCTGCGAAGCGCGTCTTCTATGAGCAAACTGTTATACACAATTTTTGTATTCTGTAGCGTAATTGCATATAATATTTTCCCGTATAACGGCGCATAGTCGCAGAAAACTAATATAATTGAACATTAGAGGAGATCGGTATGACCTAGCAGTTCATGTACCCGAACTCAAAGAAATTGATTGACAAAAAAGTTTAAGTTAATATTTTGTAGAAGCTACAAAAGTCTCGAAGGGTGTGATGTAGGCGGACGTAATTTGACCTTGTCTCTCACAAAATGCGGAATACTCCAGGCAGAGTCTAACAACATTCAGTTCGATTCAGACCGCTGCAATTGAGTGTTAATAGAGCAAAGACCGCTATAGGCATAACTTAACGAGACCTCACAACGAGCGATGTACCGTATGTAACGTCTGTGACGCATTCATAATAAAATCGAAGATATTTTGGGATCAGATTCACTTTAGTTCACTTCGTATTATGGACGCCAATGGTTTGACATTTTGTAACTTTTCATAATTTGAAAAAAACATGACGTAATGCCGCATAGCTGAATGGGCAGGACTCGCGACTGCCAAGTCAGTGCTGCGTGGGTGCTTCAAATCTTAAGGCGTTTTCGAACATATTTAGGTCGTAACTGCAGTAAGGTCGCACATCCACTCGGCCAATTTACGGCAACTCCCTAACTCTTTCTCCCTTTCCTCCCTTTCCTCACATCTTGCATCGTAGGTTCGAAGGATTTCGCATACTTCGGCATGATCGGGCGCGGTTCTGTTCAAAATACAAAGTTCGATAAGTAAAAGTGACAGAGAATGCAGAAAATGGATTCCGCAGTGTTTCACGTATGCTTTTGAAAGCAATAAAATTTAATATACGATCCCTCCTCGCCTACAGCAAAGAATAATAAAATAGTTTTTGGGATAAAATTTTAATTTGTTGTTTTTATTACATGACGACAGCTGTATGTACTCGTAAACAAGGGCACCACGGGCGATGCAGCTCTGCAGTTAAATAAACCCAACTACCAAGTAATCGAAGAAAGTGTGAACAAAAGTCGCATATTTAGATGCAAGAAAGATAGATGAGAAAATGCACAAATTCGAAGCATAAAGGAATAAAGGACTAAAATATATGTGCGGGCGAAGGAAAATTGTTCAGTCGTACATTTTTATAGAATTTCGAAGAAATGCTGCTTGGCAGCAGTTCAATCCCATTTGCTACAATCGCAGAACGCTTTTCAGCGACGAAGTAATACTTTGTTCATGCAATACGTCACATCCGATTGTCACGTCCACCAACAGCCACATTACACTTAAGTATTTCATGTGCGTTGAGAAACTCATTGGAAAAGCTGTGTTGCCGGAGAAGTCGTAAAGCATTTTGGCAACGGCCAACGTCAACGTCAACGTCACGAAAAGTCTATCTTGTTGTTCTAAAGTTTTTTTTGATAAAACTAAGTTTTTTCAGCCTATTACTTGCATATTATTCAAGTTTTTCAATACGCGTACGCACTAATGCTCTGTGAAATGCAGTCGTCTCTTACTTGCGTAAGCCGAAGGGAATCCTTCGAATCGTTTACAGAATATAATATAACGCTAATCATATTGATCATCGATTAGAAAAATTTGCGCGGTTAACAACCGCATACGAAATGCATACGAAAGCATATCCGCATGCAAGCGTGCGGGACGGCTCTTCTTGCAACCATCTTGCCGGGAAATCTGATCTGTTTGCGTGCGAGAATAATATTGACATCGAGTCCATCGCTTCTTAGTCCTGAATGAGAAAAGTCGCTGTAGTATTACCGCAAGTATGTTAAGTGAGTTGAGAAACCTGTAAAAAACGTGAACTTGGCCCAGGCATTACCTTACAACTGAAAAGCGAATAAATTCATTATAGACCTAATACTTTTTGCATTACGCCAGAGACCGTTCAGCTGCATCTAGTACACGTTTTTCTTTGCTTATACAAGCACAATGCATAATAAGCGCGCAATAAAAATGCGGAGAGTTAAATATCAAGCTCCCAAAGACTTAGTGTGAAGAGGTGCAGAGCATCCGTATATAGGCGGCAAGCAACAAGCTTAACTTCTAACAAACGTGATATATGTCTTCTGTCGAGCACATCTTCTGGCCAACTCTGCTATAAACTTTTTTAATTTATATCGATTCCGAGACGTATATCTTTCCTTGCATTTAAAATTAATTCACAAAGGAAATGAATCCTTGATTCCCATCCCATCCCTCCCTCCTCCCAAAGTTAATTTCTTGTCAACTCTTTCAGGCAATTTTTAATAAGACAAAAATGAGAAAAACAACGAATAATAAAAGAAACAAGTAAGCACATTAGGGTCGAACAAGGAGCCCGTTAGATGCACTACACCATAATCACTCTTCAGTGTTTTGTTAGTACATACAAAATTTATGCATTATTACACCTTACACCACCTGTGTGGGGGGGTAGATGAGATTGTGCGGCCGTTTGTACCTAACACCCAGGAAGGCTCCCTTCCGATCCAGATTGTTCGCATCAATTTGAAATACAGAAATACTATTACGCGACGTGACAATTTGTCACCAAATCGCCAACAAGAGGTCATATGGGGAATGGCCGAAGAAGTGGTCCGATCAGTGTGCGAAATTTTAACAAAATGAGACCTGTAGATTGATCACAAAAACACATGGACGTTAAGCGGACAGAGAGACAGACAGACTGAAATTGATTCAGAATCACTTTCTACGTTAAGTCCTTCGACGACTGGGTTGTATACGTCCGCACAAATTTGACCACCAAAACTGTACCACAAACGGTGCAGAATATACGACAATTTTCATTTTATATGTTGTTTGCGGTAACACTCAGAACACTCTTAGAACTTTTTTTTTTTTTTTTCAAAGTAGTTGTTATGTCTACCTTCTAGTCATAGCTGCGTATTTCATAAATTTTAACATTCTCTTAATTGACTTCGGCCACTACGACGTAATTTTTGATTAAATCTCCCTTACTTCTGTTCTTACATTCGCAGTTATATCGCAGTTTCGGTCTGTGAATATCTTGAAGTTTCCAACGACATATGAGAGCATTCAAGTAATTGTCAATTGTGTGCAAAACAAAATTGATAAACTATTGCACACAAAACATTGCAAAGCAAACAATATTTCTGTCACACGCCATGCGTCGGCTTTCTTGAAGGGAGATTAGAGAATAACGCTGCAGGATATATGTGCTGGGAGGGCTACGTCAGCACTTAATACAACCGCCATCGCGCATCAAGTCTCAGTTTTAGACAAATAAATGCCTAAAAAGAATTTGTGATAGCGACAAACTCGGCTTGATGCGAACTTCGTTCATCCACCGTTTCATTAATTGTAGCAAAAAATTGATCAACATTATCCCTTGTTTTTGTTGTTGTTGTTGTTGTTGTTGAGGTCCGTTGTTGAAAAATATGATGCATTCAAATTTATCTGCAGTCTGTAAAACGGTGTTTAAGGTTAATACGGTTTACGAACGGAATCTTAAGAAGTCAAAGCATTTTTTCATTCGCTCTGTTCCAAACACTATACTCAACATATTATACGCTCTCATCTTGGCACACACACATAAACGAAGAATGCGGTATCAATTCGTCCTCGTGTTATTTCCAATTGACTGCCTTAACGCTACAGTACCGTTGATTTTTATTACATTTTTTACTCTCGTAAATTCTTAAATCACTAGTTAAGCAAAAAATCTTAAAAGTAATATTTATGTAAGCATACATTCATACTTACATATTTACTTACATATTATGTGCGAGTGTGCTTAGAAAAATTTTCGTTATTTGATTGGTTTTATATTCTTGTCAACTGCAGCGATAGTTCTCTTACGTTATTTCTTCTCTCTGTCTCACTGTCTCTGTTGACAGTTTTTCTTCTTCCTTAACTGGCTGCAATATATATATATATATATATAGATGAACGACGGATAGTGTGTTAAATTTTTTAAATACTTGTTGGTAACGCTTAGAAATATGTATCGGATGCACAATAAATAATTGTAATAAAATGTTATTGACCTGATCTATGGCTCCCTCGATAGATAAAAAAAACAGCCAACAATTTTGCTTTCCTTAAAATTTCCTTAACCTTTTGAGTGCCCGATGGTTTTGAAAAAACACTGTCGAAGAATCGCATCGATCGCGCTGCCTGGGTTTTCTCGACATGAAGTCTGAACAGAGCGATCGCGCTGCTTGGTACTCAAACGGTTAAATTATGGACTCAAAGTTGTAGAAATTTTAGTTTAGAGCTGCATATGTCAACTTGACTTGAACCTCACATCCACAGACAATCAATAATTCATGCGTCGTATATATATCTATATAGGACTGAGTATAAAAATGTGATCGTAAACATAGTTACTTGCAAAGTGCGACTAAATCGTATAAAAATAATGTTTGAAATCACGCATACCGAGAGCATGCACTCAGTGTAGCTGCACGCTGATATGATAAAAAGCACATTAAGATTCGGACGTGCGGACATCGACATGCTGTACTTGCACCATATGATACATCGTCGCTTTATCGAGATAATGGACCTTTGCCTGTATATTGCGATCAAACATCGTACACAAGCTACTAGTAGTGGGGACTATGAATGTCAGGCTAAGTCGTGTGAACAGAGTTGCTTTCTTTTTTTTTTTTGTAACATATTATTACAAACATATTTAATTGCATTCAAGAAAAAATGAAAAAAAACACGTATCGGCAATTATTGATATCTTAAAGGGAGGAATTTTTGAACTTGAAATTAGAAAATATTGGGCTTAGAAAATGGGAAATTTGTGACTAAGGGAGCCGGATGGAGGACTATCAAGCCGGATGGTTTAAATTATCTCCGCACCAACGCAACATAACACAGTGACCAATGATTGCCGAGACTGACACCCAGACATGTTGGGCCTAATAAAAAATGCCAACCGTCCGATCATGCCTGTCAAAATTTCATGCGTCTTTGATGACGTCGAGGCGATTTTACAAGTTATGGCGGTTTTATTGACCCTGCTTTCCTGCTTATTTTCAAAATAATGGAAAATCCAAATTTCGTGTGTGGTGTGTGGTCGAATAATTCATTTTAATGCGAGAAAGTACCCTCTTCTGTACACTTGTGTGTTGTTGTCCTGTACACGACAGCGTTCATTCCAAGCGCAATAAACGGCCGGAACATATGGATGATTGTATTAGTAAACGTTAAAAGTATTTTAAAAATCGTTCATGTTAACTGAAAAGTGAAGCTGCAAAGGATGATAGCGGGCTTGCTAAAGATATCAAAAGGCGGTGCACTACTACTTGCATGAAAATAATGGGTTGGGAAAAGGGTTCGTCATGTAGGCATCCCGTTGATAAAGAGCCTCAGAGAAAGGTGAACGTATTACTAATGCGAAAAAACGAAAGGCAATACGTTGCATACGTTGAAGCAGATGCTGCTGGATCATCCATCCACAATATTCGTCATACCAAGCATCCTACGATCAGCCAACGATAGCCATTTTCAAAAATTCAAAAGGATGGGCAGCAAAAACAGATTTATATAAAATGATGAGGACGTTGCGGAGGAAACTCGATCGTATTTTGAGGGCCTTGACAAAGTGGTCAGTCAATCAGAAGGGCAGATACGTGTCAGAGATGTGTGAGACTGATTGCAGTGCTTACCCTTAAAGGCGCCTACGTTGTTCACAGCGTATATGAGTGTGTAAAAGAACAACATAAGAGCTTAAAGCCCCATGAAGACGTACGGTGTGTGCTTTCGTTACACTTTAAGAAAATAATCCGAATAATTCGGAAGAAAGTTCTTAGACAAATTAAAATATTTTTTGTTTATATTACATTAACGTACAGCGTACAGGCGTACGAGCAAAGCATGAAATAATTTACAAAAATCTCCAAAAGAACTTTTAGAGAAATATTTTTGGCAATTTGATAGTTTGCCCGTTCGACAGTCAAAGTTACTATTTTCGTAAGTTAAGACAAAGTGAAGGCAAACTCTGCCCGTTAAATTCGTTTAGAGTGTTTTATAATAACGCGGCTGGCAATGATGAGGTGAGAATGGGTTTAGAATTTCAGCAGACGTAGCTAAATCTAGATGTATGCTGTGTTTGGCAATCACAAAAGGCTTACGAAGGTGATGAGTAATGTTGGAAATGATCAAGGAATAGTCATTTTTTAAAATGAGTAAACGATTGGATGCGTTTGCTTACCGTCTACGGTATACAGTGTAAAGTGTCGACCCTTCGCCCCCTCACCCCTCATATCATTAATATGTCTACGCCTCGATATTCTTTAAATGTCACCAAATGGTAAAAATAAAAAAAAAAAAAAAAAATTGTTTATACACCAAACGCGTGTCAATTGGAGCGTGCAAAATATTTATGACTTTTACATTAAAAAATCAACAATATTTTTCTAGAGTGTGAATGTTAACTTAAAATGTGCTTCGTATTGTTGACACTAACACATTTGTACGTTCATTCTTACACACAAACACACACACACACCCACACACACACACACCCACCCAATATTTCATTCAGTTGGTTTATGAAAAAATTTCAAGTGACATTTCTATGGCATGGAATGTATACAGAGAATGAAATATTTCCGAACAGCTTTCCTTCATATCGTGTAGTGAATGAAATGAAAATTTGCATAATATTTACGTGAGAGTTCAAGTTGAGTTAATGGTTGCCCTGTGAACTCCGAATATATATATATATATATGTCCTTTTTCTGTGTGGCTTTTCGTTTGATGCCAGCATGTCTGCCAGTGTCTATAACATGTTTGGAATAAGTGTCTAAGAACACCTTTATCTATATGTAACAACACGAACAACAAGTTTTATTAAAAATAAATATATGAAAAAAAATCATGCACCATAAAACAAATAACTTGATATATATATACATATACAGTTAGTATTATATTCACAATCCACTGCATCTCCATGCCTGCATATACGTTCCCTTCACTCTCTCTTCCCTTCACTCACTCCTTCCCTTCTCTCACTTTCCCTTTATCTCTCGTAAATAAGTGCTATAAGGTAATCCTGCCTTATATAATATCCACGCAATGTTTGCGAAATAACACTGAAAGATAAATACACTTTACATATATGGTGGAATGTCAACGTAAAAGTCTTTTTAAAACAGCATTTTATGCTAAACTGACAACTACGAATATAGCTAATAATGGATGGGGGAGCCTGCTATAAGGAGGAGAAAAAAAGAGAAGAGAATTCATTTATGAAACTCATAGATAATCGCTACCATCAAAAGGTAAATGCGTAGGTAGGTGAATTCGCAACATCAGGCTGTTTGTGACAAGCAGAAATACGTATCGGAAGATTACATAAGAAAGTTTTTAGTCTTTCTATATATGTATGTATGTATGTATGTATGTATGTATGTATGTATTTTTAATAGCAACGATAATAGATAAAACTTAAAATAAATACAATTTTCGCTGTCCGAAATTATGATTCACATTTTCACCTTTACCACATACCAACGAATAATTCAAATATTCGCCGTACGTTCTTTTATTCGAAAGATCTCGAGATCTCTCCGCCGTCAAATTATAAACCGATTAATTTGTCCATGCCCCTCTTTTATTGAAACGTTCACGGTCGTCAAAATTGACATAGAAAATTAAAACCTGACATACATATATATATAGATGGACCTGCTTGAGACGGCTTTGATATCAACTTGAAACTTGGAAAAATTATTTCTCAAAGGTTGATAAAAGTTGATTGCAAAAAATGGAGGAGTGACCAATCTGTAAATGTCTAGGATATCACACAAACACAAATAAATATAGAATTGCAAAATTGATTGCCATTTTTCACATATTGGCATGAGAGATGCTTTCTACCAAAGACGTTGATAGCAAATCGAATACAACTTTATAACGTTATAGCGACCTTCCTGTCCGGAAATATCAACTACCTTTGCAATGTCAGTTAGTTGGAATTGCTTAAGAAAAATCAACAATGCAAGGAACAAAAACCATAATTAAGCCTTACGTGTCGGAACGCGGTAATAACTGCCTTGAGAGCACCCTACTGGAATATCTCATCATTATAACCACTGCCCCTCGCATTGTGGACCAGAGCAAATATCACTTGCTTCTCTTTGAAGACTCGCTCATTTGCATACACAATTTTAATTTGAAAATTTTGGATTGACATCTTCGAACATTGGGTATTAGTTCCGGTTTGTTTCCATGTCATATACGCTGTACTGCTTGCTGCTGGTACACTAAGTCCATACGATTGAAAGCAACACTCAAAAGGTCTTACGATTTGCCAAAATTTTAGTATACCGTTCAGTTTAGATAAATTTTAGCTGTTCTGTCCGTCTGTCTGAGTCATACAGAGCAACCATTTTTAAGATTTTTTCACAAAATTTATGACATTAACGTTTGCATTGGCCCAAAGAGGAATCCCATTGAAAATGAATTGGATCGAATTACTTTCAGCAGCCGTCGCTTCTTCTCTAACATCTCATGTTGGAGCGATGGTTATATGAAAAAAATGTCAGCTTTCGAAAACTTCTTCACGGGAATCGTTGCATAACTGCAACATTTTGACGTACTGAAATGACATGAAAAATTTGGACCGGATAGGGTAGTTTTTTTTTAACTCCCTGCCTTATAACCGTTCATTCGCACTCAGCCACTCAAACCTTTATATAGCACAAGTGTTTAATTATCAACACCTCGTTGCGAAAACTGCTATATAATTGTAATTTGGCATAAGTTAACGATACCACTTTTGGACCGTGTAAGCCTATTCTTGGGAACCAACTCAACATGAAGATTCTCGTGAAAGGTTAATGGCAATCATATGCCACCAGAGTTGATTCTATAGTTTTTTATAATGAAAATTGTTTGAAGAATAATAAAGTCTTTAAGAAGAAAATTAAATTCGCGAAATTCGATAGCATCCTGGTGCGCGTTGCGGGCACTACCCTCCAGGCTTCCGTGAAAAGTATATCTTTACATGAACACAAGATATAATTTTTGATATACCACGAGAACGAATGAATGATTGTATTAGACAAAGTTGTGCAGAGTGTTGAACGGCCGACCTTGCCGGCCTATAATGATACTGATTGTTTCTATTTAATGGCTTTAATCAAATACGATCTTTATATGCTTTTTTTTATTAGTTGTCTGGTAACATGGAAATAAGAAAAACTGAAAAGAACTAAACGGCTTTTAGAATTCAGACATGTGAACATGACATGACAGAGACATGTTTTGGTCCAAGAACGAGCCCTTTTTCAACCACTCCCCATATAAAACCCTATTTTGCAAAGACGTTATATGAAAAAACATTCGCGATAAAAATCGCTTGACAATAGCTAGTCTTGCGGCATTCAAAATGGATGTGAAAAGTTTTGACGGGATGAGGTCATTCTTTTAATCCCTTGCGGCACAACCGCAACCAATGGCAAACCATTCTTTGTATGGTAAAAAGGTGACATAAACATTAATCTTACCGAATTTGCAGCATGTACGTCTGTTGCTCAGGACCCGCAGTATGTGAAAGTTCTAATGATAAGTAAGCCCTTGCAGGGCATTAATGTTGTGTTTTTAATATTTTAGGATGGCAGTTGGTTCGTAAGAGTAATTGGATATAAAGCTTAAACGTATCAATTTTGGATTAAGTAGATCTACTTTTTTAAAGGTCGTCGCACACGAGGATTATGAAATCCTAAATCCTGAAAATGGTGCCACACTAGCAACGTTGCATAAAACTTAACCGTACGGAACTACGGAACTACTAGAGGCCTATTATTTAGATCCCAGTATAGACAGGGACTCTCGTGAAAAGTAGGCGTTTCTATGGCAACAAAAATTAATATAGTTTTTTTAAATTATGGTTTTTATGACGAAAACAACTGAAAAATAACAAAACAGTTGAGCTGTTGACCACCATTTTCGAATATGAAATGTGTGCCTTTACATAGAAATAATGTGTAGTTTTTTCTTTACTATCGCAAATATGAGTGAATGGCCGCCCTTGCACGAGGATAGTGCTCTCGCTTGTTTCAAAGTGAGCAAAGCACTTATTAGAAAATGTTCTCTGGATGTGTGTCTAAAGTTTGTCCCAAGACAGTTCTTACTGCCACCTTTAAGTAAATATTTTCAGTTATCGTACGCGAAGCTTATTCTCGAATCCACAACGGGAGTTCCGTAGGTAGCTTCAAATTTCTAGTCAGCACTTGGCAGAATTAATTTTGCTCCTTTAAAATCGCAATTCTTTAAATGACTACAAAAAATGTTATTGAAGGTGCTTTGCTTCTTTTTTCCCCCGTTTTTTTTTTTTGTTACAGTCTCGTACATCTCTAGTATCTAGTTCGGATGGCGGTATTTTGGCTGAGGGTGAAACATCAAGTGAGACGTCGCGTGGCTCAGAGGATTCTCCACCTTGTGATTTGGGTCTTGTAGAACGTCTGCTGTTGACACATCCAGTGTGGTTTCTACCAGGTATACAACGTTCTGGTGCTGTGCACTTTTTACAAGGCAAGGAAGAAGGGGTAAGTATTCGATTCATAAGCACACACAAACTTCACATTTTTTTTCTCCATTTTTGTTTTCTACAAAAACATGAACATGCCAGGAATCTTTATAAAAATATTTAATTACCATTGGTTGGGAAAAAAAAGCAAAATTTTTTATTAACAAAATATGTAGCAAAAGCAATTCAAACCATCCGAATACATTTTTCACAAAAGAACATACAAACGCTGTAGCTAGCTCGTCCCTCTCCACAGTATTTTTTTTTTCTTTTTTTTGACATCAAAGTGATATTAAAGGTTTTTCGGCTACAAAGCTCAAACGAAACTGTTGTTGTTTGTTTTCTATTAAAAAGGAAGATGAGGCAAACTCTGTTATATATAAAGTTTATAATAAAAATTAATTTCGTTTGGTTTCGTTTCGTTATTAAAGCCATATAATTTTCAATTAAAACAAAATGTTTTTCTTTTTCTCCTACGTTTCCCATACCGTAAGTTGCGGTCTTTAATCCAACTCCTAAGTAAGCAATTATTTTTAATAATATTAGAAGAAGAAAATATAGGAGATTTTTAGAAAATTTCGCATTCGCATAGAAACTTTTCTCGTTCAATGAATGACCAGTCACCCAGGTGATGTCTCCTACTCGCGTAGCACGGTGATGGTCACAAAGAAGTCAGCGAAGAGAAAGCGATGAGACGAGTGTAGCGAGAGCCAAGTGGGTACATCCAATCGGCAAGTGTTATGTCTTCACCGACTGAGGACTCGCTATAGCTACGACCAAAGGAAACTCTACCGCACTAGAGACTTGAACGCGCGAACAGCAACTTGCTAGTCGCGACTCTTACCAATTCATGTTACGCACAGCAATAATTCTTTTACCGTTAACATCCAATTCAAACCGAAAATCTCCCTTGTGCACTTCTCTTGACCGGATTTGGTTCAATTCTGGGAATTTTGGAGAAAGTTGCCTCTGTGAAGAATTTATCAAATTCATCTGCATCACGGTCA
The DNA here is from genome assembly GCA_000688735.1 of Glossina austeni. Classification (NCBI taxonomy): domain Eukaryota; kingdom Metazoa; phylum Arthropoda; class Insecta; order Diptera; family Glossinidae; genus Glossina; species Glossina austeni. Next base: position 2,190,865 of record KK502406.1, on the reverse strand, counting down.
AGCCTAATTTACTTGAGCGGTTGTATTCGGTTCGTCAAATGCTTGCAACCTATGAAAGTACGTATGCAAGTCTTCATAAGAAACGATACATATGTATTGGTGATCAAGGTAAATAGCAAAATTTATGTAGTCATGCGTTAGTTTGCCCGTCGCCATGCCGCCAATCTTCCTAATGTGCCCCAACATCAAATTTGATCTAAAACACTTGCTTACCAGCGAAGTGACCTCAATGGTTTCACAATGAGCGAGAAATCGTATATGAATAAGCCAAAGTATAGGGTCGTCCATCCCTTTTGTGTTTGTGTCGAAAGTAAACGTAAATGAAACGCACTTCTGACTGAGATTTGTGTCACTTTTTTTTTCTCGCTATTATTTGTGAAAAACATCATCTATAGTTTCTCCACGGGATGTCTTACGCGACTAAGCCCTTTTGAGATAATTTCCGATAACTTGTCTGCACATAGCAGACAATAGCTCGGTCATAACTTAATCAGTGAGTGCTCGCATAAGATCGATCCTTTACGTAATCCGAGAGAAAAAAGTTTGTGTGTGTAATTACTTAGGCACGAATATAAGGTCGTTTCAAACACACGATACGATACGCACACACATGATCTTTTTGTGTATGTAATTGAGTCAGTTTTGCTGGTTTTAATCAAACAACTTGAACGAACACTCAAAACGATGTCTTGAGATTATAAGATGGCGGGAAGCTAAACCTTAGAGAGAGTAAATCTGATAATACGATGATTTGATTGCTTGATAGGAAGACGGACAAGTCCAAAAATTATCGCACATTTCATTCTATCTAAATGTAAATGATTTCACACAAAGCCATAAAAGCTATCTTTAAATCGCTTAATATCGATGCCTTGCGCACACGTGCACACACACATCCACACACACAACCGTCTACCGTGTGGTCTAGTGGTTACGGCATTCGATACCCAGTCGATGGGTCATGGTTCGATCCCTGCCGCAGTAGGACTTACGTAAATTGTACTTTCCAATAAAAGTACGTTCGTGTCCCTTGCTCGGCACATCGAAAACATTTGCGAATTCAAAAATAAAAAAAAAAAAAAAAAAAAAAAAAAAAAAAAACACAACCGCACTATTATAGGTCACTTCTTAATCGAGTTGCTGGATAGTGGATAGCGGACTTTTCTGTTCTATAAAAAATATCTCCTCGTAGATGAATAAACAACTACTACTACTAATGCTCTCGTTGCTAGTTGCAAAAGGCCACGTGGAAGTGAATTGTCGGAAGACGAGAGTTGGAAAATTGAAGGAATGAGACGTGCTGTTAAGAAAACTGGCGAGATAGCAGTTACGATAAATCGGCCCTGCAATACGGTCTCCAATTATTTTAAAGACCCTGATAATTATCGTTAAATTAGGCGCAGCGGACGCAACCCCGCAGGCACATTCGCTATTTAGCAATGGAACGAAAATGTGAACTGCAGGGAAATAAATGTAAAATTAGGCCTAAATGCAACGAAACGGCGTGTGCGGCAACTTCTTAAGGACGACAAAGATCCTAGATACGAACACAAAGCTGCTAAACCAAAGCTGCTTAACCCAGCGCCATCAAAATGCTCGTATTGCCGCATTTGCCGACAAATACAAATTTTGGGGGGAAGAGTTCGCAAATATTATATGTAGTGTTGAGAAAAAGTTTAATTTGGGCGAACCTGATGGTCACTATAAATGTTGCGGGGATGGACGACACCCTCGACTAACGTGCTAAAAGCGCAACCACGGGCATCGATATCACTAATTGTCAACACCAACAAAGCCAGTTCATTTTCACGTAAAAAGCCCACAAATAAAGCCCACAAATATCGCCCGTTAGCTTAATGTGGATGCCAAAGTCCACGATTGTACGCCCCTTCAAATGCAAATGCATTGGATTTACTATTATTTCCTTATAAAGATTGCTTCAGATTTTAGCCTTTTGTGTGCAGGTCCAAGGACTCGGCGGAGCAATTTTAATGATTAGTGTAAACAATTGGATAAAGAATCCACCCGCTAAGCTCAAGTTCAATTTCTCCTTTTCATCTTGATGATTTCCATTAAGGACGGGTGGACGGATGGCAAAATTGTTTTCTAGTGTATATAAAATTAAGCACGAAAGAAAATTATTTTGGGCTGTGATCGTATTAGTTTACACCCTCCGAAGGAAAACGGACAAGAATAAAATATAATATAGGGGAGAAAGAAATCCATTATTTTTTCGGTAGATGGCTGCACTGGTAGATTTCTCGTAAAGTAACGATCAAACAATTTCAGATTTATGCTCGTTGGAAAGGTGACATTTCGCAGTAAAAAAAATTCTTTTGTTGTTTTTTGTTTGGTGCATTCAGTTGTGAGTTACAGCGTGTTAAATAAAAATGGAAGTGAACAAAGAGAAAATTAGATTCCGTTCAGGAATTTTTGATGTTAAAGATGCACCTCGCACAGGTAAGCCGGTCGTCGAAAATGTCGATAAAATCGGAGAAATGATCGGTGTTAGCAGTCGTAACATCGCCCAGGAGCTAAAAATCGACCATAAAACAGTTTTAAACCATTTACACAAAGCTGGATTCAAAAAGAAGCAAAAGAAGAAGAAGAAGAAATAATGGATTTCTTTTTCCCCAACCTAATATAAAAATAATGTAATAATAAAATATTAGGTTGGCATGGTCAACCGTACCGTTACCGTTTTTCTATATAGGCACTATAGACTTACGTAGAGGATATATGGGGAAATTTTTATTGGCGTATATGTTGCAGTTTTTGAATAATGAAAAAAAAACTCGATCCTTTTTTTGCTTTCCAAAGCCGACATAATCGCAATTTATGTCCATTTTTAAAGCCAATCTGGGCACAAGAACTTCCGATGGTTTTGCCAGATCTGAAGCCGATATCATGCAATCAACAGTATATGCACCACAGATAGACCACAAGGCAGCTGACAAGGCAGCATATTTCTACGGCGATTTAAATGTTCATTCTTCTGGCGCCGAATCTTCAATGCCATGACATAACTTAAAGTTTCAGGCTAAACGAGTAAACGACTTAATAGACGTTTCGTTCATTTAAATTTTGTTACAACTGCTTTAGAAAACTAAGCATGCTGCGTAATAAGAAGAAAAGTTTGGTTTAGCTGTAAAACCGCAAAACTGTGAATCAAAACAAAAAGGTTATAATCCTGTTAATCCCACTGAAAAGAAATGAAAAAAGAGAAAATGTGCGGCAAATTGAAAAGAAAACCACCGCACAAAATACCGAAGTCATCATAAAAACATATTGCTCTTAAAATACAAAAGAAAACTTTTCAAATTTTATAAGCAAAAACAAAACAAAAAAGAAAAAAAAAGAAGAAAAGAAAAAGTACTGCACTCACCCAAATGTCGAAAAAACTCGTAACAACTTCATTTCTTTTCCATCACACACAGTTTTCATTTCCTTCATATGCTGTTTGCAAATGAAAGGAACGCAAAAATACTCATCAGTGAAAGGGAAGAGCGAAGCGATAATCTTCGATGCTCGTACTATTTAAAAATGAAATTTTTTAACCTTAAAAAGCTTGCCCGACTTTAACCTCGTATTTCACCCAAATATGAAAAAAAGCAAAAGATTGAAATCAAATTTCTAGCAAACTAAAATTTATGAACCATTAATGCACTCAACGCACTCGAGGATTCCCTTATAACAGCGAAATGTATTGCATATCAAGTTCATCCCGTTCACCGTAATAAAGTCTTAAATGGAATGTTGTTGCGCGTGTGATTGAATTCGATTTTCACATTTAAATTGCCGGAATCCTGTCCTGGCTGTAACGGCTGGTTCTCCGTAACCCCCTGTAACGCCCGATTTACGGCGATAACCACATATGCTGTCTGTCAGCAAACATATGCCTGGTAATCACAATCATGCAGCAGTTGTAGCTAATTACATTTTGTGGTCATCAATACTTCAACAACAACAAAAAAAAACGGAGGAAAACAAATCACCCCAGTGCTGTCGCCTATTATATTAAATAAGAATTAAATATGTGGGTACACGTCCTATGGAAACATTAAAAAAATGGTTTGTTTTACAATTTATTGAAAAGTACTACGATAGGGAAACGTCACACATTTCTATCTAAAACATGTTCATTGCCACGCTCGTAGATAGCGTAGCATGGATAAGAGCACTACAACGTATCCGAAGAGTATTGTCATGAGCTTCCACTTCACTTATCTGTCATTTCATTTCAATTTTGTTTTCATTTTTTTCATTTTTCTTTTTTCCAACTTTGATGGACGGATGATGACGGTCAATGTTTGACATTAACCATATGTATGTATATGTATGTATGTATATATGCACATATACGTACTAATGCATCTGTATGCATACGAACTTTACGATCATACCACATAATCTGTATTAACAAACATTGACATTCATTACATTACAACGGTACGAACATCGCAGCACTCGTTCCATTGCATCACCTGCACCACGGCTGCCCTAATCCACGTTCAATAACAAGCATTAAAATTAATTGTTTGTGCAACTTTGATTTTTTCCACTCAACATTCTTGACTTTCTCCGTCTATTGTTTGGGGTCGTTTACACATAATACATTATGCACAGTTGAATGTGTTTTCTACACTCTCTCTCTATTTGCCGTTATGCTTCTTCTTCTTCTTCTTCTTTTATTGTAACGGACGCACAATTAGGATTGAATGAAAGAAGCAAAAAAAAAGAACAAAACTAAAACGCATTGATTGATTTTTAATTATCGCATATTTTCCAGTCTAATTATTTACATTTTTCCCTTATCCTTGTCCCGCGTGTCCCGCTTATTCTCTGACTAATCTCTTATAACACACAGTTGGGAGACCGCGGCACGTGTCTTAACTTTTTATACACTTTAAATACATGCTCCCCTAAATGGCTTAAAGTACTAAAGCTCTGCGTTTCATATTTTTATTCAAATTTTTCATAGATCATCCCCTCCATTTTTTTTTTATCGTCGGACCTCTACTATATCATGTATATTGCATCGTATGATAAAGGATTTGGTCTAGCGATACTAGTGCCCTTCGAAATTTTCACCCTACAATTTCAGAACTATGCTTGCATGCTTATGCTGTTAACGTTGCAAAAGCAAGAAATGGGCTCAGGTAGTAGTGTTTAAGTGTTCAACTGTACTTGTTTACACGCATTCCAATGTGATCGTAATTCGTTAAAAGATATATCTAAGAATTCCAAAATCGGTTGTTATGCCAATAAAAATCGAGCTTTTTTACGAGCTGAAGAAAAGGAAAAAATTGTCGAATGTGTTGTCATTAATGATCGACATGCTCGAGATGCCTCTTTGATCGCTTCAAGAAAACTGCCTTCATTTTTTGAAATATATTGTGTGTTCCACACAAAAGCAATTTTCCTTTGGAATTTCAAAATTAATTCGTAGAGATTGGTTAGCAAAAGCAATCTTTGTCCAGAGACTTTCGCAATCACTCTGACGTTGTGACCCTTCTTAGGTAATTATATAATATAAATAAGGAAAGGGAAAATTAGCGATAAAACACACATGACCTTAACGTTTGCGCAAAGAGAAAAGTATCGAACGAGGCAAAAGGAAAAGTCGTTGCTTTCATGGATACGCTAAAGCAAAACTAAAGTCCGCGTTACAAGCGACTTTCCAAATTTCCACTTTTATCCTGAAGAAAGAAAAAATCAGCCGCGCCCATCCAATGTTATCGAGCATGGAAATGTAGTTCTTCTCCTCTTTCCTCTTTCCTCTTTTCTTTTGAATTTTTTTTTAGGATAACGGGATGGACTACGACCGAATATAATTTTTTTGTTTGCCTTATGAGCAATATTAAGTATTTGCAAAAGTTTTGATCAGCGACTTCTACAGGTAAATATGATAAGGAAATTGGAAATAGCAGTGCACATAACGATTGGATGCGACGGTTTCCTTGACCTTCCTCTACACAAAATAATAGTTTTCCGTTTAGTATCATTGAGTTATTCAATGTACGCCGACGGTAATCATGTAGCGCTCTAAATTCTTCTTCTTCGAAATTCATTATTTTTGTTGTTTATTTGAAGAAATCTGCTGTCGCGGCCCCACAAGCACGTTTAGAGGCCTATGGTGATGCTGCTCCCACATATCTCAGAATTGACTGAAAATGCCATTTTTTGGCCACACTTGTTGCAAGAGTTGTCCAGGAAACACTCACCGGACATGTCCCCCTCCCGATTCCCACTTGTTCAGATCGGTGCAGCATGGCTTGACGGGCACGCGAATTCGCAAAGTTGAAGAAGTGCGAAAATGAATCGGTGGGTTGATCGCTGCCAAACCAATATAAGTTCTTTCGACCTGATATCCAAAATTATTGTCAAATTCTGTGGAAAATGGTGGAGAGAGGGATAAATGCCTTTTTCAAGTGAAAAAATGATCAAGATTTTTGCAAACACCTAATGAGTAGAAACCGTCAGAAAAGGTTGAGCAAAATGGAAATGTGACCACTTATAGCTTTTCGTATAGGCGTGGTCGATTTTTATCATTTTTGAACATGACTAGTGGAGTCCTCCATAAAGTAAATTTAGGAAATTTTGATCCTTTTATTTTTCATAATTCATGGGTAATGAGCAAAAATTCCCATACATATGCTTACAGAGCCAGAGTTGTTTCAGGTTGTGAAAAATACATTGTATAGCTTTTTTAAGCCAATTGTTCGACGGATTCACGCACGATAATTAGGAGCCTATCTGCCTGTCCTCCTATTCCCTTCATGCGTTCCATCTTCGTTTTTGTGACAACTACATTTTTCCGGAAATAAGCGCATCATGAACATCATGACATGCGTAAATCTACTCATGTCTGTCGATCTGTCCGTTCTTCTTTTGCTCAGTTACTAATTGGTACGAACACTTTACGATTACTACGAAGGCATGGCATTGGCATGTTCTCACATAGACAAATACCACGTAGTTGCTTGTTGCTTGTTGCTTGTTGCTTGTTACTTTATGAAATATTACAAATGACCGATTCGTACTTGCAAAATAAATAAATGCCTAAAGATTTTCCCAATCAAGTTGAAATTATATTTCCTATCAGAGAATTTGCTATTAAAAAATGACTCGCATTAGTGAAGCAATTTTCTACATTTTTGAATTTTTATTCCCTTTTATTCCCCCGTGTCTCCCGTCGTCTTTTTTTTTTTAATCCTTTATACGTATGTATATAGAAGATGCGTTTGTGTGTGTGTGTGTCGACTTTGACTAAATTGCGATTGTTGTTACATTGCAACTGATTTAATCATGAGGATGATTGGCTGTTGCTAACGTTATCAATTCCGAGATGGAGCCGCATTATCGCAGACATCATCATCATCGTCATCAGTACGTTTGGTGTTTGGCTGGTGGTGGCCATGGCGGCCGTAATGGTGGCTGCCGCTGATAGCAGCACTGTTGTCTTGTTAATGTTGGCACTGACAGTTTATTTCATTTCAACTTTTTTTTCCTCTCTTTTGTTGAGGCATTTGTTGATGGAACTGAATGATGAATGAAAACGATTCCATAGCTTTGTCTATGTGGGTATGGGAGCGCCTATGTATATTATTGCCAAAGAGAATCTGTTTAAAAAGATTTGCACACACACACTGCGCTCCAACAATAACTATAGTTGCGACCATCACCAGTTACCATATGTACATAAATAAATGTATGTATGCATGATGACGATAAGTCTACGGCTATGGAGCATCATTCGACCAGAGATTATTTTGTATGAACAGATTCTACTACATTTTTATTTCCTATTTGATTGCTGAACATTTGCTTTGTTATGCTTATGCTGTCTATCGTGATGGGTGTCCTTTAATTTCTTTTTTTAATTTTTAGATGAGTTCATTTAGAAGAGAGAAATCAGTTTGAGAATAATTGCTAAATCGCTTGTAAAAAGAATTTTATATTTTTATTTAACAATAAATCATAAAACAGGGGAATATTTTTACAGTCCGTCGTCCATTGAAAATAAAAGCGCAAGAGAACTGCACCCGACAGTCAATGTAATTGCAAGCATGCTCGCAAATATACAATTCCCCGCTTAATCTCCGGACTTGAATTAGAAATCTATGTTTTATAAGTTTGAGTTTTCAGTGCCACTTTTTGCAGCCATAAAGGCTCCAGCAACAGACGACAGGACAGGACAGGCTTTTGCTTGAATTCAATTTTCTCGGCAATGCGTTGCCTAACAGCAGCGAGACGGAAAGACCGGTACGGAGATATCCGTGATCGATCGAAATTTGGAAATGCACGCTGAAAAACAACATTTCTAAATGTTAGAAGGGGAAGGGTGAGGTAAATGCAGTTCCGCCTTTTAGCGCTAACGTTATAGCAATAAGTAAGAAAACTATATGCCGTCGTGAGCTAACCATTTGCACCCATCATCGTTATCCTAAGAAAGCTTAAAGCAAGTAAGAAACTTGTATTCGAGTAGGACCGAATCTCGTATACTCACGACCATTAAAATCTTTGGCGCCTCATGCTTCTATTTAACGTCGTAACAAGTGCATGGGAAAGAACTTATCTTTCAATTTTTACTTTACTGAAGAGTATTGTTAAGGAAAATCAAAGGTTAACTTCCCGAAAGACTGTCAATTAACGATTAGTGACCTTTCTGACCCTGGTGGCATTTCAAAGGGATCAGTTCAGAATATTTTAAAAGATATTTTGGGCCTGAAAAACGCATCAAGTCTCGATTGGTACCAAAAACCCCCAACTTCTTTAAAGCGGAGCATCGCATTAAAACCTGTAAGGAGATGATATCTGACTATATAGTCGGCCATGAAACTCATCATTACGGGAGATGAGACTTAAGTCTACGCATACGATTCGCAAACAATCAATCAATCGAGCGAATGTCGTGCAAAAGGTGAGCCGAGACTGAAAAGATCACACCAAAGTTGTTCAAAAATCACGGTGATGTTAACAGTCTATGAATTCTTTGAAGGTCATTCCGGAAATCGACTGCAACACCTGTTTCGAAGATTGGGAAAAACGTTGGCACAACTGTATAGTATTTGAGGCGGATTACTTTGCAGGCGACGAAATGCCATTGGATTTGGGATAATGAATACATTTTAGAGGGGATAAAACTAAAATTGGTCTTACTTTTTGAACACAGTAGTATATCGAAATATTCACTTGAAAATACTAATGTTGTTATTAGGTTACAAAACGATTAAGCCTTAAGAAGATCAAATTAAATTTAAGTCACTTAAGTTAAATGCAAACGTTAACTACTATCCCTGTTACTGCGCTCAATATATTTGAGACTTCATAGTAAAAACTCTGTAAGCTAATCTAAACTTGATCTGAGAAATGTGATGAAGAGGGGAAACAATAAGCCGCTACTATGGAATAATTAAAGTTGATTTGTTAAACAACGCATACGACAGCTGCTCTTGCAACAATCATATAATAGTTTAAGGAAACGTAATTCCTTCAATAAAAGTTTCGGAATAAAATGAGCAAAGTTTTATGCCATAGCGTGTGTACACACGCTGACACAATCATACTTCTTTCTATCGCGGCAAGTGATAGATGATTTTTATGATGAAAATATAGTTCTTTTGCTTGTTTTACTTACTGTTTTTTTCGCTTTTTCTTTTTTTTTTTTTACGTTTTATTATTTTGTGAAACCTATTTCGTATTAAAAGCCCATTCAAGTGTAGGGAAAATGCATTTTCATATTGATGTTCAGTCTATTCAAGAAGAAAATCCAAACAAAAAGCTACTATATTCAAGTGTATATATATATATATATATATACATAGTGTAGATGGCTTTGTGTATGTGAGAGAAAGGATACATTATTTGTTTTCATTTTCCTGAAAAATTACAAAGGCCTTCCTGTAGACAACTTAGAAAAGTAGAGCAACCGCTATGGGTCATTAGACTCTTTATTCAACTTACAAAAAAAAAAGAAGCACTTACCACAAGCGAAAGAAATTGGAATGGATTTTGTGCTTAACACAACGTTTAAATGGTTAATAATTATATCGAAGTAATCCGTCTAAAGAATAATTGCTTAGGTCTCATTCAGATGCATGTCTATCCTTCCTCTCCTTTAAAATGTCCATCTGCTTACAGATCCTCTGACCATAGAGCAGAGATTTACTAACTTGATTGTAGCGTGCGAAACACTTTAAAACAAGCGCCACAGCGCTTTAAATATCCTTAAGCGAAAAAAGTGAAATTCTCAGTCGATTAAGTCGATTAGCTCTAAGCGAAGCGTCTGTTAGTTTCAATTCAATTGTGAAAATCCCTTAGTATAGAAGGGAAGAAAAAAATTTGGTGCGCCTACAGTGAAGGCGAACGTTCTCGATCTCTCTTTACTTGAGCTGTTAAACATTAAGGATTACTTTTCAATTTTTTTTTAAAATTCCTCAGTTCCTTGGCTTTCATTCTTAACATTAATCCGCGTTAGGCAAATGTATAAGTGAACGGATATAGCTCTGCATGAGCAGAAACTCAGGGTAATTCTAAATGTACCCAATAAAGTTAAGATACGCCACCCTTTAGATTCTATATGTATATATAATAAACTTGCTCTGCTATGCTTGTATATCTGCAGGTGTAAGGATAACATTTAAGGAAATTATATTCGCCATAAAGCGATAGAGTACTCCTTTAAGTGTGGACATAAGGGTTGGTCGATCGAGACGCATTTCCTTCATATATATATATATATATATATTTAAAGCTCAGAACAACTGTCTTGCACGTACTGAGGCGAAACGGGTACTTTCATGCAGATTCCCACAATATTTTCCAAGACCAGAAGGTACTTGTGGGATGGCTTTTGCGAATCCACTTCAAAAGGGAGCCCAATTGGTTTGGCTGTAGAAATATTTTTATGTTATTTCTTGCCGCCTGGGTGGCTGAGTAGGAAAGGGATCTCGACTAACAACGCAATGGTCGTCGTGGATTCAAATGTCAAGGGCGGTGGAGTTTTCAGTGAAGCCAATGGCCTTAGATGATAGCGCTTCAAGATGTTAGTCTGGGAATTTATTGCTCTGGCTCAGTTACTTAGAATCATATGTTAATAATAATTCTTTATTTTATGACATATAACATAGGATATCTTCCAGTTGCTACATGTAACAGTTTGCCAAGCATATAAATCCAACACGTAATCAGACTCAATCGATCTTGAACAGCAAGCGCTACAAGTTCCAATTTTGGACAAAACTTACGAACAAGATTCACGCATATCGGGTAAACTAAGAATTTTAGAATGAAATGAAAAATCAATTGCTTTGCATGCTTTGCTAGCTTGCGGATATAAGATGGGAAGAAAAAAAATTCATTATCATAGTTTTTAAATAAAAATATGCAGAAATAAATATTGAATTAATTGCATGCATACAGCACTTGCCTCAATTCCAATTGCATGCTTGTTTGCATTGCACAGGTCTTTGGGCAGCATGTCTGGGCTCTATAACTTATTTGTTGTCACCTTTGCAAGTTTGTGCGCAAAATATTGTACGTACATGTGCCGTTAATGTGTGCTTATGATACGCGCAAAAATAATCATTAATTTCTGATTAATGGGACCCAGAGGCGTTTTAATATAAATCTATTCAACCAGCAGCACCATTAAATACGACCAAAATAACAATTCAGCCAAAGCAAAGCATCGACCATTATCAAGCAGAACCAATCCCCAGCAAACCGATTTTCCCAACTCTTTACCGAATATTAATGTTTGGTCACAACTGCAGAAAAAGAAATACAAACAAAAAACATTATAGTCGGGCAAACCCGAGCGTTAAAGGTCCTACATCGCTTAGTCGTTACAAGCTACAAGCCGTTTATATATAAACTTAAGCTTCACCTATCTTAAAGCCTGCAATGTGGGAGAGTTGATCATGCAGCGGCGTAATCGATTCGGTAAATGATTCTGAACGGTTCGACGTACGAAAAGATGAGTCAGTCATTGGTCTGTCTTTAGAAGTTACTCTTGTTAATGTACCATCAGAGATGTAGGGCAGAGAAAAAAAAAAAAACCTGAACAATTTGTTAAACAAAGCAAATACATCGCCACCACCACGACCGCCGGCTGACTCCATCATGAAATGTTATGCAATTCAACTTAAATTTTGATTGTTATGCAAAATGGTTAATTGTGAAAACATTTGGTGTATGTTAGTCATCCAATCCTTTGTATAATACACATACATACATCCACACATACATACAGAAATTCGTACAAGTAGACATGCATGTATCTATTTGTACTTACGTGCAGTATACGTTTGGGCCGTTATGACTGACTGTCCACCTTATGCCGCAAAAGTTATGTGAATGAATTTGTTGTTGTGTTGTTGTGGTGGGTGTGCTTGTCTCTTATTATTTGAATGTGCGAACAGATAGATAGATAGATAGATACACCACCAAAGTGGGCAAATGGGCAAATGGGCAAATGGGCAAATGGGCGAAATGTTTGTCAGTGCAACTTCGCTCGAATCTATAGAGCTCGACAGTTATTTTGTGTGCCAAAAATTTATGCTCAGATGATATCTTTTGAAACTTAAACGATAATTAATGTTTGCTCATGTCTCACATAAATGTACGCATAGTACGCTACGTACTTCTGTATAAACGTTGCTTAAATATCGTCTTATGTACGTACGTGTGAATATGTTGTTATCTCCTTATTTATGTTTTATAATTTGCAGTAAATTTTCAAAAAATTTCATCTCTGAGAAACCGATAAAAGCTGAAATAACTTAAGGGCTACTTGAATATTTATTTTTTTATTTATTTATTTCCTTTTTTTTTTTTTTTTTTTTTTTTTTTTTTGAAAGTTATGTCACCACACGAGTCTTTCAAAAAGCCCATTAACTTTTATGGACGGCTTAAATCAAAGGATTATAACTGAAATATATGTTTGGCTATTCGAATAATTTTCATTTCGAATTTTTTTTTTTTTTTAATTAGATAAACTGATCAGATTCTGAGTAAATTTAAAGTTCAAAGTTTAAAAAAACCTCAGAGGCTCAACGCGCCGAGATTAGAGTTAATTAGTAAGGGCTTACTACCGAAACACCTATATCTGTATATCTAATGAAGCTGTGAACATTATTTGTTGGACCGTATGTTGGATTTTGCGAACGCTTGCTATAAGCTTTTCTTAGGTCTTTCTTGCCTCTTTTTTTTTTGTTTTTCGAAAAGCATAACTTATGCCATTTCCAATGCTCTTTGCGTCGCAACAGTGCAACAACGAATCTTGTTATTTAAATTTACTTGCAAATCGGTCTACTCGACTACTTACTAGGAGTAATCTCCTGCCATTTTGTTGAATGCCACACCCTTTCTACTGAACACACAATTTGTATCGTATTCGGCATCGTGTTAAAGTGAGCGAATAGAACAACTAGTTCGTAAAATCAGGATGCAACGACATCCAAGCCGAATAGTCGTGATGCCAAACTCATGCTCTCTCTGCCTTTAAAAGGATCAAGAATTGTACCGGCTTCCTAACTAACGGCAACTGAGCCAGCACAGGATAACGTTATTGACAACAATTCATGCAATTGGCCCAATCGCTACAAAAAAGTAGCCACAACATGCTAAAAACTGCTGTACAACCGAGTACGTGAGAGCCGCGACTATGGTGTTCGCTGCTTCAAATCTTGAGGGGATTAAACCAAGATCGTTAGGTCGTAACTACAATGAACGCGTAGTCGATGAAGGCATAACCCACTCACCGAAAACTATCACCATCTCTTGCTTTTTTCTCGTCATCATCGCAAAGTATAATAATACTGAGTAGCTTTTCCAAGATGGGAACGATTATCCGCATGCCACACAATCTGCTAAATAAATGTTGAAAACGCTGAACTGAGAAAAGATAAAAGCTATCGTTGCACAATATATTGAAAGGTCGGATTCTGTTGTATCTACGTAAACAGCATAAGCCCAGCAAATAATTTACTCCTCACAAAAAGCTTGAAGAGCGTTCCCACATGTCCACATGTGTTTTCGCAATCTTTCTAACAGAATATAAAATAGCTTTTGGATTCTTGAGCCAAGAGATTCATTATATTTTCGGCGGTTTGTCCTAAAAGTCAAAGCCTTGCTTGAGCAGAGAATAAGTCACCGATTGATATCCGTGTTAATCACACAAGGCAATGTCAATAAATACAGCACATGCCAGTTCCGAGCAGCTAAGGCTTCTTGGAACGAATTTTCAATATGAGGCCGCGCTGGAAAATCACTCTACAACACTTTTGTGCATGTTGTAGATGGGTTTACTGCAATAATGGGCGCAATTGTCGTTGTTTTCGCGTCATGGCTCCGGTTAGTTAACACCATTCATTGGACTACATGGCAAGTGGGGCAGGATGACCCCAAAGTTCGACTTTATCGTCCCGTTAAGGCTAGTTTTACACTTTATCAGGAAAAGGAGAGCTTCCTGCCTTTGGTGCTTTTTGTGACGCATGACTTCAATCACTCAAAATTCCCGTAAAGTGCATTGCGTAGGCATTAGAAAACTTATTATACTAATGCGTAAATCTTCACAGTCGTCATTTGGTCGTTATTTGGTAAATGCTCACAGACAAGGCCCGAAGCCACCTCTCAGAGAAAACTGCAAAGAGTAATTTGTTATGCATTTGATGCGATCGAACTGTTTATAGCTTTTTTCATTTGTACATAATTGTCCATATCGTCGAATGCCTTTTCGCAAATCTCCTTAACAGATATGTAAATTCCAACGTGTACTTGTCGACTTTCGTTATAAACTAAATTGTTTACTTATTATTTGAAATGTTTCGTTTACTTATTATTTGAAATGTTTCGTTGCATATATCGCCACATTCCAGATGCTCTAATATCAACGCACGCAATTTATTTCTAAAATTTATGCTTTCCCATCTACTCCACTTACTTATATGTGTATATATATATTGTATATGTATATATATAAAGATGTTTATTTACATATATACAGATATATTTTATATATGAATGCGCACATATTCGAGTGAATACATATATACAT
The DNA here is from genome assembly GCA_000688735.1 of Glossina austeni. NCBI lineage: Eukaryota > Metazoa > Arthropoda > Insecta > Diptera > Glossinidae > Glossina > Glossina austeni. Next base: position 2,175,804 of record KK502406.1, on the reverse strand, counting down.
GCAGTTATGTGGAAAAAATTTATCCACAAAATAAACATTTTTCCCTACTAAATACTTTCTAAAGTCCGCACGCTTGACAGATGTATATATACAATTAGAATTTCATATGTCCGAAGAGTAATGCTTTAATTTCTGCCTTCAGAAACTTTGAGAAACGAAGATTTGTTTTTTTGTTTGTATGAGTGACAGTGATATAAAAGCCTTTCGATGAAGGAACGTAAACAATAATTTTTTTTAGTTTTTATACTCTTCACACGTAATCATGTTGAAGATTATTAGGCTGAAGAAAACCTATTATTACGTAAAAATTCCTCCCGTTTACGTTTCCTAAAGTCACTTCAAAATTAGGTTCATACCCGATTGGATTGAGAATTTACAATACTTACAATTTATTTGCAATTATTTAAAGAAAACTATTTATAAAGCTAGATAAACGTTCACTTCTTCGTCTCAACTTCTCTGTTCGGAAATAGCGATTCAGTTGACTCGGCTTTGCGAAACCCTTTGCGAACATCACCTTTTTCCCTGATACCTTTCTATGACTTTCATCTTCGACTTCGAATGAAGCATCGAAATGCTTTATTTATTTTTACTACTTCCCCAATATTTTGCGAAATTTCGTTTTCAAGAGAATTAATACTTTTTATGTATGTGATTTTCGAAGTACAACCTTGCGTTTAATATTTCAATTCAATAAACCGACCGACCGCAAAAGGTTATTTGAGTACGGGATCAGTCAGTCGGTACCTTCGGCTTACATCCGATACCCTACTGCTCCTTTACCGTAACTTCCTAGAGTCATTCCCACCTAGACTGTAATATCGGTCGTGAAATCCTTTAGAATTGGCCTTCGTACCTAGCCTTCTTTATTTTACTTGCGATCTTTGTGCGATTTGACACTAATCGGCGCAGTTTATTCAGATTCGATTTCATGCTAACAGCGTATTTCTTGAAAATTCATTTCTTTATCTGAATGCAGTTCTATAGCGGCTCCAAATCCCGTAAACCACATCGATTACAGTCTTTGCTACTTGATTGGATATGGAATAGATCTTGGATAAGTTACTGAAACAGCGCGTACTTCTTTCTCGCCGTTCGTAGACCATACAACTTACATACTGAGTAGTAGATAATGCACTTTTATTATGCCGCATTTGCCGTGGAGACCCCACTTCCCCAATAACGACCTTGTCTTGTGTACATTCTTTGTTAGTTTCCACAATTTGGACTCTGGTTAGCGCGGGGTCTCCCTTACTTGTGGCATGCAATAATGGTTTCGAGTTTGGTGAAATCTGCTGAGGTCCCTCGATTACAAGCTACAATACCGGGGATCCCTTCGATGTCCTTCTCAAATCTCAAATCTCAAATCTCAAATTTACCAACAGCTATGACGCTGATCCACTAGTACTACTAGCCGATTATTTAATGGAAACACAAAATTCCATTTTTAATATTCTTTCACTTCGCACTTCGCCTCATCACTGTTCGGGGCGGGAGCGTAACAACTTTAAAAAATAGAAAAAACCCTGCAAGCGATAGTAGTAAAGAAGTATTTTGCTTATGCAAAATATTTCCCCATCACTGTGATACAATACGCACATGTGTTGACTGCATAAAGATTACGAGCAAATTGCAATAAGACAGCAATTTATGGTTATTTACAAAATTATTGCAATAATTTGGAAGGAGTTCATTTAAACGGCATAATGTATGTGCCCGCAAACAAATATGCATATATAAGTATGCACGTTTCGTGTGCATATTTGAGAGAGCTGAACATGAATGTGAGCGCATTACAGCACTGGCGAATGGGTCGATGCGATACGATTTGTAGCCTGCGTATCAAATGCTCTAGAAATAAACGATGAAATTAAATTAAGTGTTTATTCAAATGCATATTTTTATGATGTACTTGAAATAGTCGTTAGAGATAAATTTCATATTTAATTTCGAGCGCATAAGCATATGCAAACACTCTAACTATAATATATATATATATATGAAAACACACTCATTCATATAAAATATCAATTCAGAATATGGAGATTTTCTTAAACTATTATAAATTCTTTTTATGCATAATTGCTTTAAGCTTAAAACTTTTAAAAATAATTGAAAATTTTATAGACATTTTAGGTTAATGTAAGCATTCGACGTACTAGTACATGTCCCCCATAGCCATTGTTGATAATCCAATGATGATGTAGGGTTTTCAAAAACAGCCAGTACAGGGCTGGCCATAAAGACCCTTAGCATTTTTGCTTTATAGTGCAATGAAGGTCGCTAGTGAGTTTAAGATAAGGCGTAAGTAGACTTTATGCCTAATGAGTAATAGTTTTATGAATAAAGTCTTTTTAAAACTGCATTTTTTTTTTTTTTTTGATACGACACGCACACCGGCAAAAGCCAAAGATAATTTAACGAAAGAAAGAGTTAGAAAATGGGTTAAGAAGCCCCTCTAACCTTGTATCTTTTGCATATTTTGTAAGAGGCTTTCATAGGAAGGGCTTACGGATCGCTCTCTCCCCCTTTTTTTGGCAGTAATCAGAAATCAGAAATAGGTGTTAGTTAAAAATCTTGTTAGCCTTCGAAAAATGATATTTTTATGTGTTCTTTGAGACAAACCGCAAACAAAATACACAAAAAAGCTTTTTATTAGAGTTTAATGCACAGGTAATAGGCTTATCTTATTAACAGGAGACAATAGTTGGTTGTCCTGTGTTCTGTGTTCTGTGTTCTTTTTTTCTTTCTTTTTTTAATGCCTCTATGCGCTGTAGACTCAACAAAGAGACACCAAACATCAAACAGAAAACAACCGCCAACTGGAGTGAAGTTCTCATTCGTTTCCATAGTGACTAATGAACTTCACTTGATAATGTTGATGATGATGATGATGATGATGATGATGAGCTTCATGTTAATAATAAGTTTCAGGGTTTCGAGACAGAATTAATTGGTATTAAAGTTGGTTGAACTAAAAACAATAATAATAAAAATGAGTATCGAAATAATTAATAAATGCTTCACACGTACACATACACTATATAAATTAAAATTTTACACTTCATGAAATTCATATAAACTGTATGGAATTACAAATATTTTAATAGCTAATTGTTTCTTCACCTTCCGAATAGTAGTAATAGTAAGTTCTATAGGTCGATTATGTTGAGCATAATTGTGTTCATTCATTATTTTTATAATATATTTAAATGATTTCTACACGCTGTACAACTGTATACTGTTTCCACAATAATAATTTGGCAGGCTATCGTGAGCACAATTGTCAATTTTGGTGAAAAATTGACGAAAACATGTATCGTTAACGGCACTCGGTTAACGACAGAGATTTTCCTCTCATCTAATATTTCAAATTAAGTTTTCCTTCTTCTACTGGCTGACTACTGAATATAGGAGATATTTGCCACTTAAATGTTTTGGTCTTGTCGTTTTGGCCTTCCAGTGCCAGTTCCAGTTCCAGTTCCAGTTCCAGTTCAATAAACAATTAAGAAGTAAAAAAAGCAAATAAAATTTTAGATCGCGAACAAACCTCGGATATAATTTGATATTAATTTACTATCTCTCGTAATTCAATTCGTTATGAGTAGACAGATGCTAACAACAAGAGATTTCAATGAGCAGACAATCACAAGCCAACAAACTTAAATCATTTACCTTTACATGCCTACCTACCTGTGTGTGTGTGTGTGTGTGTGTGCATGTGTACATATTATATTGTACTTAACAATTTATATAACCATCGTTACGGCACTTGGAATTACTTTTAATGTTTTCTTTTTTGTTCGTCTGTTTTTTCCTCATTTGCTTTGAGAGAATATTAGAAAACTTCAAATTAATTGCTTTTAAAAACTTTTATGACAGTGAAAAGCCCTTATACGTACCGACATTACATATTACATATTCATATGTATAGCGAGTGCCAGCCCCTGGCGTACTTGTTCTTTACAAGAATTTGTAATTAATTTCAACAAAAGCATTGTGATGGCAATAGATTCACATCTATAATCACAAGTCCTTTAATTTCTCTAATGAATTTATTAAATTGTTTGCCATTATGCATGATTTTTTGTTTTTCGTCTTTTATGCTTTCACTGCTTTCTAGAAAGCATAGACACGTCAGAGGCTTCTAGCGCAACTTGGTATTGTGTCCACTGCATTTGAGAGAATGATTTTCGATTTTTATTGTCCTGTAAATAAGATTTCTATAAAACTCGACAGCAGTCAAAGGGCGACCCAGAGTCTACCTGGATGACAAACACAACAATCTTAAGGCAGTGTAAAGCAATACAAACACAACAAAGTTCACTTATTGCCGTTAAGATGCGACTTTGATTTTAACTTAAACAACAGGAGATAAGAAGTGAAGACACAACATGCACTAAAGCACATTAAAGTAAATGTTATAAGTTCAACAATTATATTTTTTATTATTATGTTTTTTGTTTTTTATACCTATACTTGTGCTCACAAAAACAATGCTTGTCACAATTCTATTGTGATAAACTCACATTCCCTCGAACAGAGTTTTAGGAAAGATTTATTATTGCGCCATTTTCGAAGGCTATTTTTATATATATACGCGCCAACAGCACCTCTATTACTAAAGCAATATTTTATCTAATTGCAAAAAATAGATCTTGACTCTCACTCTCTTAGCAATATGTTGTTTGCATACTCATCTTTCTATTATATATCTATTATAATACATTTATTCTTTCCATATTTCATGGTAATTAGTTGGCTGCTATTTTCATATACATTCACACGATATAGTTGTGCCTCGGTGGAATTTGCTGGTTTCGCCAAACTAGAGTCTCAAGTTGTTTCCTGCTTTACATACTAAATTTCAATAGGTTGGCTCCCAAAAGCCGAATTGGAATTTGTTTAGCTTATGTGAAAGATGCGTTCGTATATCTTATGTTTATGTGGCATTCACAGAAGTATCTTAGGTCTCCTCATTTGGATGGAGTACGGCTCCAAATGCAATCATATTTTGATCGTAACTACTTAACACACCTCTGTTAAGAGCATTGATAAGTGTCACACCCTCAATTAATCGTTACGCTTACAAAGCGAGTTTCGTGTAATGCGCTCACTTTGCATCCAGTTTTAGTGAAAGTCAAAATTTATTAAAGCTTAATAAAGACAAGCAAAGTTTTTAATGTTCAAAAATTCGATTTAATTCTATATGCACAACTTTCCGTCTTGCTGTGTCTGTGTATGTGTGCGAGAACATTGAAGGCGTAGAAAGAATAACCATTCGTATGTCAATATAACACATTCCCTATACCCGTTCACATAAGATATATATATATATATATATATACATATACGTGTATATGTATTATGTATAGAGATATTTTTATCAAATAAAATGTAATGTAATAACTGTGTCCTCCAGCTCTGACAGTAGATATTAATACTACTCCTATAAAGACATTATGTCTACTGAGAGAGTCTACATACATACATACATACATACATACATACATACTATGTTACATAAAAAAAATGAAAGTTATATTTATAAAGTGAGTGAAAATTCAATAAATTCTAAATATTTGAACTTTTCCTTTAAAGCACTTTTCCTAAAAGAGATTTCATTGCTTGGGGGTGAATATTGTACGCATATCTAAATCAAATAAGTTGAAAATATTTTCAATACTTTGTCGCTATGTAGCGAAAGATGAATTCATGAATACAGTGAGCAAACTGAAGCCAGTTGACATATTAAAAAACTATAAACTTACGAAAGAAAATCGTTGTCATTATCGAATAAATAAACAAGAAAACGTAATCTTGTCCATCTTCCCCAAAATACAGCCGCAGCAGACTGCTTCATACCAAATTTCATGACATTGCGACCACTAGCTTATAAAATGCTTATAAATTGCTTTAGTTGCGCTTAATTTTCGAAATTGCAAAGCGATGGAAAAATCAGAATTTCGTCTATTCGTTACAAATACCGATCTTTTATGGGAATAAACCTTGATTTGAAAGGTGTTATAGCGACCCGAGCGTGTCGAAAAGATTTATTTGGGCATGATTTGTGGTAATTTTAAACACAATCGTTGACGCTTCTTGTCGCCCAAAATCGGCAAAATCGCTTTGGAGGATCGGAAGCCCTATTTCGATTTTTCATCCGTTATGTGACAATAAATAAATTAACATAAATTCATCACTACACTACATCAAACTTGAATTGACAATCAGACGAGTGGACAACGCATCGGCGAAATCTGTCCGAAGCGAACAAAAAAGTGACGTCACTAAAACACTTACAATTTGTAAAGTAATTGTCGGAATGTCTTGAAGTCGTGACACGTATCACTTGAAAATTGGCGTAGTGTCCGGAAATCGTGTGAGCCAATCAGCAGCAGGATTGCAATTATGACCGGAGACTTATTGAGGTATCTGGTATATCGAATACAAGCGTATTTTTAGGAGCAAACTTTCCGTTTATTTATTTTGAAAGCAAAAAATTTACTTCTTTGCTATTTAGTCATTGCCATGTAAATCAATATTTTTGCAAACTTATTAACATTTACAGGCGAATCATCCAAATGAACCAAAGCAAATATTTGCTTGGGATTTAAATATTATTGCATTGCATGAAATTTTAATTAAACTTACTTGTTGTGTGTGTGTGTCTATAGTTAAGAAGAGCTTTTACGCACAAAAGAACCCTTAAGCGTATAACGTCTGCTGTTGATTTCAACAGAAAATATTGATTCGAAACACGCCATAGCCATAAATGGAAATCTTTATAAAGTCGTCCTTTGTAGTTATTTGAAATAAAGTTTAAGGTTTTCTTTCTTTTCATTTTATAAAATATACAAAATAATAAAATTAATATAAAAGAAGTTCAGTTTGCCAACGTCGATCGTTCAACACTCCACGACAATTTTCCTAACACCAAAAAATTATAGATTTGTTTCAATATAATAAATAATAATAATTTTCAATAGGCCACTTATGTAGAAGAAGCTGGAAAACGTGAACTGATGTGATCCGAACTTAGTGAAATTCATTTTACTATTCGTCATCTATTTCGGTCACAAAATACTAAAAATTAGATTTTGTTTTTGCTATACAAAGGCTTGACAAATTCGCATCCAAAACAGAGACCCCCTTGTTCCAAAGTTGATGCAGGCAAGTTTTACGTCAAATCAATCAAGTATGAATCAATTTTCATGGTAAAATATTTAAAATTAGACCTCTCTGCCATACATAATTTTTGTGTTGTGAACCTTTTTTTTTTGTTTTTTTTTTCTTTTTCTTCATAATCCAATTCTGTCGGACACCATGTCGTGGGAAAACAGGCCCAGAATCTGAACAATTCATCTCGTATTGGCTTTGTGATCGTTTTTACCATGCAAAGTGCGCTGGTATTATCGGCCGTGCTGCTGACGCAGTCATTGATCCCTTAAAAGGCTTACGATGGTCCTGTCCTGGCTGTAGGAAGCGGGACATAGATTTTTAAAAACTCTTCATGGAGACGAGAAATGGTTTCTCTAAATTAAGCAAAAATCTCGGCTCCTTGTGGAAGAAGTGTGAGATAATTAAGACTAGGTTTGTTGAGTGCCGTTTTATTGAGCACTCATCTTCTTCCCCAGCTCGTAGCGTAGCGTGTGGTACGCCACCCCTGATTTCTCCTAAATCTGATTCGTTGGTACAAGCTAGTGCTTCCTCAATGCCTACAAAGAACGTCAGCGTTTCTGGTATCGCGAAGTCGGTCGGTAACAAAAAAGTAACAAATAAGCCTGGAAGTCCTTCTGGTTTGAGCTACGCTGAAATGGCAAGGGTATCTCCTCCCAGTAGCGTCACTCACTCTACTCAGACGTCATCGTCTAAAACTAGTAAAGAGCAAAATAAATCTTCCTCTCACCCTGGCTGTTCGAGTGTGAACGCTGGTCACCAAACTGAGCGTGTCGCACAAGTTCGTGCTCGCGCAAGTGTGGTTAACCTTTCTATATACTCCCCAACGCAAAACTCCCCAGCCGTGAACCTTACTGTTCCCACCAGTAATGACATTTGCTTAAGGGCAGTTCCTCCCAGAAAAGCAATAGTCGTGTTAAGATTGGCACCTGAAACCTACCTTGATAACGAAAGAGACTCCAAGAACAAATCTACGCTTCTCAAGAGACGGTAAATACAACAGAAGCCACCTATTTTCAAAGGGAGGAAGAGAGGCAATCGGATCCCAACCCAAATTCCTCAGGGCAAGCAGCAAGAATTGCTTTTGAAATATATTCAATAGAGTCTACATAGCACGTATATGAAGGAGACCACACAACAGCCATAAGGGGCATGGTGTAGGGATATGCAAATGTGGCTTCGATAATCAACCAAACATGTAAATATGAAACCGGAATTTTGTGTAGAAAACACACGTTACGTGTATGAAAATGATAAAAAAATGTTTTATCCGAAATATTACCCGTCACTAGTTATACGTATTTCCCACTTGTCTGACAGTTTGTTGACGATACGCCAAAAAAAAGATGCTGGTGTTTTGAGACGAACCAGTCATCCAGCCATTTTCGTTTGTTTTCTTTTTTCGCTGCTCAGCGAGCGCAAGTTCCATTGATGACAACAATTGGTAACTGAAATGACTTGAATTTGGTGAGTAAGCCGCATGGGCTAGCACTTTCCAGATGAGCACTTCCAATGTGTTGCGAACCGTTTTCGCCATACGTACGGATAATTGAATGCAATGAAGAAAAGCCTTTTTATATATTCTATGCGTATTTCGAACGGCGAACGGTTAAAATCTATTAACTGCTGTTAATATTGTTTAGCGTTAACCGTTTCTTTAACTTTAACAGCTAGTTAAAGACCATAGTTTTCTGGACCTATTATACACAGACTTGGGCAACACTTGCAAGAATCATTCAGCCGCGCACCATGCGCTATATGTATTCGTATTGCAACTGGTTATTGTTGCCACATGTTTGCGCTATTATGAAAAAAAAAAAAACAATTTCAGGCATACATGTCCTCTACACTACAGCTAAGGTCATCGAAGACTAAATTCCAGTTTTATATGTCCATGCCTGCCAAAGCTTAAATGTAAGCAAGGACCTAATAATCTTAGGAATAACCGGTTAATAAAAAATTCTTCATCTCTTAGACTAACGGCTCGCACTCACTCGCGTATTGGTAAGAAGAAGAATGACATGAATCCATACAAGCGTAAACTTTGACCATAGGTTTTAGGCCATATATTAATAATATTTGAATTCCAGATTTGTGTTCTTCCTACAAGTAGCGCCCCAATATGTCCGAGAGGTTTGTGACGAGAAATATCTGTCTTTCTGAAGAGAGAGTTTAACTTCTTTAGCTAATACATTCGACTATATATCAGCGAAAATGCTACCAAAGATATTTTAAATTCTGAAATATCTATCAAATCGGTCGGAAAATACTTGTAATCAATTTAAATAGGAAAGCTTTCGTTAAAAAGTTACGCTACCCATTTCTTTTTGTTTTAATATTGGCAGCATAACGAACCTTAATAATGAAATTCTCACAGTCTCGGCTGAAAAACGTGTGGAACGTGGGTGCAAGAATTAGCTTAAGACTGACTGTGGCCTTTTGTGGAGATCAAAAAAACACAATCGTTCGAGAACGTCAGTTTCGTTCTACATATTTTTAATGCATTAATTTTTCCTAATCGAGTTCAAAACGGATGCTTAAAGACTTCTATTCCCTGTCACTTTCATGACTTTCGTGATATATAGCAACCTTGCTGTTGACAAATTCGAACTCCTCCTTCAGACTTCAGACTAGCCACAACCGCAAACGAGTAGAAGGTCGATCAAGCTCGAGAAGCTTTTAAGTTAAATCAGAAAGTGATCTCTCTGCATTAAGCTCAGATATTAAATTAATTTATTACACATGATCGTATGCTGCTTGATGATGATAGATCCCCATTAAAGGCTTAATGGGGACTAAAGCTACCAGGGTGCACGTTTCGATCGAATATCGACAGAATTTCTACTGTTTCTCTTGTTTTTCGATGACAGGTTGAAAAATCCAGCAGCACTCTGAGAGAATACATTTTTTTCAGGAACAATTGCAACAATCTTTCAGTGTATGGCAATCTTGCGATATCTTTACATTTGCAAATATCAATATCTTACATTAGAACTTATTCCAACCGATTCTTAGGGATATTTTGTTATTTACTACTACGCTCTCAATCAATCAAATCAAAGTTGACCTAAACGAACCGCACGCTAATGATTGAAAGGCTGACTACTTCTTAAACTCCCTGATATTATCGATGCAAGCGTTTTGCGACAAAAGATAGCCCACCATTTCGTTAGCGAAACTTAGAACATCTTACGACGACCCGTAAACCAGCTTAAGCTTAAAATTATCTTCAGCTTAATTTGTATGGATGATAGACTTCTCTGCATATTGCTTGCCAAGCGGAGCTTTCTTTGACCATGAATCAAGTCATAATTGAGTCATCAGTTGCAATCATAAAACACTCGCTACTCTCGATATCGTCGAGATAAATTGTAACAGAACGTTTACAACGACGTTTACAATGACATTCTATTGCTATTAAAGAAGTGACATCATATTTAAGAGCATAATGTATGCAGCGAAGACGAAGTAAACGCACAGCCATAGAGAACGTCGCATCATTACTTATGCTCATAAACACGGTATGAATAGAAAAAGAAGCAGCCGGAGAAAAGTTGATAATAACTAACTTTATAAAAAAAACGATGTGCTTAAAATCAAAACCTTAAAGCATCGCCATAGCAAAAATAATAAATTCTATGTGCTGCCATAGATCGCATAAAGCATCATTCTTACACATACAAACTGACCATGAATAAGTATTCCCCTTAATGGCACCTCTCACACCAAAGTCTGTAAAGTTTAAATAAAGAGAACAGAGATAGCAAGAAATTTTTTGTAAGTTTTTAACTGCAAATCTCATTATGCGAACAATCGTTGCTGTCTTAGCGACAGACGCACTTAACCGTTAACTTCGTTTTTCACATTATGTTCTTTCACAAATTTTTTATTCCTCCAACTTTCAGCCGTACGCATTTATATGCTATATAAATGTATAAGGAACACTTAATACTGCTGAGAAAAGTCTCGACCGGAAAAGAAAACAATAGAAAAGGAAATTTTAAACAAAGCAGCCATTGTGTTATAGTTTTGAAAGAATGCGAAGGGTATATATATATATATATATATATATACTAAGGGATGCAAGAGTAGTCTCTAAAGTGCATAGGAACACACTTCACAAGCTGGCTTACGTTTACTTAACCCCACCATTAGAGGTGTGAGTTACACACCACGCTGATTCAACTATATATATATATATATACACGATGTACTATAACGCCTCACTTTACTTTCAGAACTTCATTGTACGAGGATCCAGTCAACCCAATACGATGGCCGTATCAGTACGTTTACCACCCGACACAGGGCCCTACATCGAGCATTATTTGATTCAGTCAAACGACGGCATTTTATGTTTGGAAAGTTCAAGATTTAAGTTCGATTCCATACCTGCTCTAATAGCTCATTACGCACAATGTTGCGATGAACTGCCTGTGCAATTGGTGTTACCGCGTGCATTGCGTGAAGCAAAAAATCGACAGCAGTTATCTTCATTGGCTCTGTTGGGACAAGAATTTTGGCGGTATCCAATGTCTTGTCCTAGTAAGCCTAATGAACAAGAGGCTAACTTTCTAGATGCTAAGTCTCCCAGCTCGGTTACCGATACGAGTGGCTTAGGTACCACCGTGTTTAGCAATTCCGGTGGCAATTTTAATAATAATCCGCAATCGCAATCGCAATCGCAATCGGCTAAGGTTTTCAGTCCTGTTAATAATTTAGGCGGTGTATTTAGTCAAGCAGGAACCCCATCGGATACCACATCAAGCATGAGTTCATTTACCACTAGCGGAGGACAACATATGCAGCTTATGAGTCCGGAATCTGTAGATTCTGTGATCCTCACAATGTCACCAGTTGATCTCAACAATCCACGCAATGCCATAATCGGTTTAAGTGGAAACCACAACGATGTACTGAATGCTTCAACTAACAGTTTAAGTACATTTAAGGCTAACTCTAATGCAACACAATCGAGCTTCAAAAACGCTATAGATCTCGAAAAGCGAACGCAAAGACCAAAACCACCCAACACACTCAATTTGGATTTACGTAAACCGCCGGCTCCACCCATGCGATGGTCTAAGCCTCTATCTCCTGCAAGCCCCCAACCGCCTGATCAGACCTCTCTGACTACTTCAAATAATTTTACTGTCACTACTACGGTCACCTTTTCCGTAGACAATGCCCCACAATTTGTTGAAGTCACGACACCTGCTGCCAATAATTCCCTTAATTCAGTTATAAATTCAAATGCCACCTTTCAAACGTTTTCAAAACGCCTGTCACCGGAAGGTGAATGCAAGGATACACTATCATCGCAGGGATCATCGGCAGGCAGTCGATGGCAATCACAAAGCAGTAAAGATTCCAGTAACAGCCAACACAAGATACTGTCACCTTGTTCGGTAGGCACACCCACGAGTCTAATAGGGTGCGGAGGTGGCAAATCACGCAAATCAAAGGCTCGAAAGGAATCAAAACATTACCAGGAGTCTGATATTTTGGAAAGCCCAGAAATTTACTGCCGGAGTACACTACATGATAAAATTAGTGATTATGAAGACTTATGGTCTCATGACCCCAGTGATAGGGCGGGATTGTTGAGCAGTTTCAAGCCACCTGATGGCCAGCAAGGCAAGCGGCCAGACTTATTAGCAGAGACTCGTGCGTATACAATAAAATACTTTCAAAAAATGCCCCTATAATTAACTTAATATTTTTCTTTTCGTTTTTTTTTTTTTTTTGTTTTCAGCGACAATCATATCCCGCAACACTGACATAATTTCATCTACCGTAACAACTTGCCCGCCAATTCAACCAAATGTTGACATTCACCCTCTCGATAACACCTCGGATACCCAACAATTATTGCAATTTGCAGTAGAACCTCAACCCAGGTCTAGAGCAGGTCTCATTTTACCGGGTCTCATGAGTCAGTCACTTTCTGAGGACCAAGTCTTTAAAAACGAAACAACAGAAGGTGACACAACACCCACAGCCCAAACACCAGTATCGCGCAGCAAGCAAGGCAGTCCCTTTTATGCTGAACCGGCTGATGCTTTAAAACAAGCTGCTGTTACCGCTACCAGCATTTTGAGGCGATCACAACGTGGTGCTCTCTTGCCAGCTAATCATCGCCATTCAGAACCGCCTAAAGGAGGGTTTGTACGGAATCCCATATGCCCCATGTTAGTCCCATCTGAAATAGAAAAAATAGCCGGCAGTCTAGATGAACTTAAGAAGAAACAGCAAGCCCAACAACAAGCGCAACCTCAACAGCAACCCTCAAAACGAGTTCGTGGACGTTTCGAACAATGGCAACTAGATAGCAGTTGGGAGTTTATGGGTAAAACTGATGAAAACGAAGGCAATAGTTATGGGGATTACGACTCGGCAGATCAATGGAAAGAAGCGCCTGTAAAAGACAACCAAAGCCAAGAAAACGACATAGAGCGTGACGCAAGCAAAGACAACAAGCAAAAACCGATTACAGTGCATCAAATAATAGCGAAACGCTTACCAAATTTAAATTTGCCCGAACTAATACGATGTTCAACTCCACCCCAACAACAGCAAAAGCAACAGCCGCAACATTCTAATAAGCTAAACAGTGACTCGCAGTGTCAGACAACCGAGTCACAGAATAATGGTTATCGGCTGTCTTCGTACGACAATGTAGAGCGTAACTACGTACTCAATCAATGTCTGTTCAATGGACTGGATTCAGCCCAATCGGATGATGGTACGGTCTTTTCTGAGCCCTGGGACTCATCTCAATGGGACTCTTTTATGCCTCACGACGGTAAGTCAGAATATGCCAACACGTAAAATATTTCAATTCGCTTGACTTAAAATTTTGTTTAATAATTTCCAGATACTACTACAACATCGGATTCAATTCATTTATCCAAATGTCGCCCCGTTGTGTCTGAGGATGATACCATCATTGAGGAGCTAAATACCAAAGAAATAGACAATCAGGATACATTAAAGCCGAAAAAGACTTGTGGAAGACACGCTACAATTTTGAGAAACCCTAGCATTAGGGATCGCGAAATTTTATGTAAGCGAATTTTTCTATTTATTGTAATTTTTAAAATTTCACGTTAATCTACCCTTGCATTTATATATGCTCTACCTTATAATAACTAAATTAAAAATTGATTTAGAGGAGACTATAATAACAAGCCGTCTTCGGCACAGCGAAATTTGAGTAGGCGGTACAAATAATGTGACGAAAGTTATAATAATTATAATAATGAATTCATTAACTGACTATTTTTACATAACAATGGCTAAGAGCAATTACGTCGAAGATGTTGGATAAGTGCGAATGCATTATACTTTCGGATATACTTTAGGATATGTCTATCATAATCCTTGATAGAGTAGAAGAAGAAAATTTGCATCTTGGGATCTATAAGAATATGATACTAGGATATGGAGTGAAGGGCGAAAGCGAAGCTTCAATTTTACCATTAAATAACCTAAAAGGATTTGGAATCGCCTGGAAGAAGTGCATTAGTTATAATTAAAGCAATGCTGTTGTTTCCCGATATCAGAAATTATGAATTGTAATGAATCCAATGATCCATCTAAGTAACGTCACGTTTAACGCTAATCAGATCACGGTGTGTCCTTGAGACACATATAAACTTTGAACTTAAATTTTTTGATTATTTAATATCGCACATCCAAAATATATATATGGGCCTATATATAATATATTATGCCAGTACATATGTACATGAATTGAGTCAGCGACTTAAAGCCACATCGTAGTATGATTTCGATATAAACGCACCTGATACGATTGGAATTGAAGGAAATAACAAAATGAATAACAAATGAAAGGAAAACCACATTTTTCTTTCTCTGTAATACATTTCAGAGAACTCCTGGATGCTATAAGACTTTACCTTATGACGCTTGAAACTTCAAGATAGAAAGAAGAAAATTGTGATAAAAAACAAAAATAAGGGAAAGACGCGACAAAGATAACAGAAAATACGAGATCGTTATGGATTCCTATGTGAAATATGTGTGATATGTTTGGCTTGGAAATTGTTTTCAATACCACAGGACGCACCAGAGCCTAATGGATTCAGAAAATTTTGGCAACTCGATATATAGCAACGCTATATAATATCACGCCAACCATCACAACCCGAGAAAATTTTGCCATCTGTAACTTTGACGGAAGAAACTTATGGCAATATTTAAGTGATTTAATAGGGTAAACCAGTCGTGGATAGATTTCGGGAAATTCGTTTGGCATTGCATTGGAAGTTTGACATATGTTTACCGCAAAATTACTAGATTAAGTGAATTGATCTTAAAGGCAAATTCATCGATTCATAATGGAGGCGCTTTCAAAACCACTGTGTCTGGATCGGCGATCGCCTGAAAACAGAGTATCATCTACTTAAGTTTTGGGCAAGAAGCTGGCGACGTAGCGATTGGCCGGTCGATCAACAAAGAGCTTACGCAAATGCCGTTAGCTTTATTTCCGTTCGTTTTAAATGCAGCGTTCAATTGCACATTTAGCGTTTTACGTTTAGCTGCCGTGTATGACCGCGGAACGATATTTATTCTATTTTTAAAATTGAAAATATTTTAATTGTTATGATCATGAGCGCGCATTCACCGCGCGTTGAAGGAAGTAGGTTTTTCGATTTCTTCCATGAAATTGTTATACGTTTCACATACTTTATTAACTATTAATCGATACCCAACCAATACGCGTGCACATACTTACACATCTCGATTGACATCCCTACATTTCTCTCTTAGATCACAATTTCATTGTATTTAGATGATGGTCTGTCCGTCCGTCTGTTCGTCTAGTGCAGATAAGCCACATGTATGCGTTGTATGCTAATAAAAAAAACATGCATGTGCTGTAACTCAAGCTGCACGAGAGTGTGAGCTACACGTCGCAACTTGCATTTATGTTTTTACGCAAACTATTTTTTCTTATACTTTTATAAATTCACTCTTTCATTCTTATAAACCATTAATACTTATATTGGTGGTCTAAAAAGTATTAATTTTGCGAATGCAGAGGGCAAACTAATTGGTCCCAGATGCGTCAATGAGCGATACAGACGAAATACTTAACTATTCGTTCACGATTAAACACTTTGCCATGCATAGATACGGTGTTCAATAGTCCGGATCGAGTGATACTGACATAACACAAGATTTCAATTTCAAATCAGTGTTTCTTTTATCAGGCAAGAATGTACATAAGAACGCAGTGAAAAGGCATATTGCGTCGCAATTTTTTTTTGTGTTCAGACGCATTTTATTAATGTATCGTTTATGTGTTAAGGCAAAACCATAATTAGGTCCGTAAAGTTCAAATACATACTGCTTTTCAGTACCGGTTAAAACGAGTTTCGCTCGCATTTATTGGATGTTCCGTTTTGAAATTAATCATTTCTTTGAAGGCTTTCCCCACACAAAATGCTCATCCGCACTTTATTTGATTTTTATAACACCGCGGTATAGGAAAAAATATTTACTCTTTGCTAAGATTACAACCTGAAGATCATTTCACCTTTAAAGTAAGGGGTTAGAGAGATGCCGCCGATACCGTTGAATATGTGAGAAAACACTGACCGCTTTACTTTATTTATTATTTAAAATTGTCTTTTCATGTGACTAAGATCTCTCAATGTAGAAATTTTCGATTCCCACTTGCCTTAAATAACACTTCAATAAGAGATATTCATTATTACTCTAAGGCTTTCTTATGTTATCCTCATTATTGAGGATAAGCCGCTCTGATAGACGATGAAACTCACAAGCTCGGAATATCGTACAACCTCCGTTAATTATGTAGAATCTTCTTGTCCAGCATTCCATTGTTACAAGCTTGACTCGCATTCTCC
This sequence comes from Glossina austeni, assembly GCA_000688735.1. NCBI lineage: Eukaryota > Metazoa > Arthropoda > Insecta > Diptera > Glossinidae > Glossina > Glossina austeni. The sequence goes on along the minus strand of KK502406.1, from coordinate 2,158,726 downwards.
TCTTCGTGAATGGTGAAAAGCAAGTAGTGAGTTGAGTACTGTAGAAAGTGTTGAGCCTATTGTCTATCAATTTCATTACTGCCACATATGTTCAGATTTTGGCAGTACTGACAATGCGTGTATGTGCGTCCGTCTGCATAAGATATTAGTTTTGTTATACTCATAGGTAAAAGCAAAGCTTAAATAACTTTCCACAAACTTTTGTTTCCATAACTTTTTACGCAAGAGGGCGAAGGAAGCAACGAATTTATAATAAATTTTAATATTGAAAATACTCTTTGCAATGGTTGAGTAATCAAAGCAAAAGATATAAAATTTTTTGGCAAAAGTCACGCAAGCAGTCGTTTTGACAACGAGTAATAATGATCTTCGGGTTCACTTTTTTCAATGGAGTTGTCAAACGGCATATAATCGCTGCTGTCATTTTCTTCCTCGCTAAAAATCCCCCAGATTATGAATCGATTAGATCTATATAGCGCTTAATTTTTTTTTTTTTTTTTATCGCCTCTTAGTGGGGTTTTTCTTATTCTCATAACACGAGCGGCCATATTTTAAAAATTGATTACGAACAAAGAAAGTGACACGTAAACGATACGCACTGTAGTCTCCATTCGATACATCACTAATGAATATACACACAGCCGTGGCGACGCTGTATAGCGAACCTAGGCCGTGCCTGTGCGCGAATCAGTTCGTAGTTGGCTTATGTAACAGAAAGTTCTTCCAAAAAGTCGGCAACGACATAATTCGTATAAGATTGAAAATAAGAGCACATTGCTCTGTATGCCTTTCAATGATCGTTATGCACGGCAAGTTGCAGTCTGCCCAACTGAACTGTGATGAACGGCCAGTTTTGCACTTATGGAATAGTAGTTGAGCGTAAGTTATAAATAAAGCGGGTGCGTCTCGGATTTTTTAAAATTGTTTTTATCAAAATCTAATTCAACCCGGAAGAGTTCTTGCGCGACCTTAAATATGACCTTCAACGTAGACGTCTCCTTTGTCAAAGTTTCTGCCATTTCACTGGCCTGAACACTTGTTTCTGCCTGTTCTGCCTTTTATTATGATTCTACATCGCCTTGCACTTTTCAGTTGACATGTGTAGTAATTTTTATTATACGCATCGAACTACTTAAGCGGTATAATCTTATAGTTCCCTTCAGGGTATACCTGCACCTTACGTTCCCCGATCGATTTATTTATTTAAACATTTATTCCATTACAAAAACAATAAAAAATAGAAAGCACAATAGAATGGACTTAACCTGAACTCCAGTGCACGTTTTTCAGCATAATAAATACTTTGAATCTTGTCGAATATGTGGAAAAAATTCATTATTTCTGAAATTTGGAGCACTTTCCCAATTGCGAGTCGTCGCTGGCAAATTATATCTTAATGTCTTCTTACGCGTTGATCTCTAACTTCCCAACTTTCCAATACCCTAATAAACAAAGAATCCGGAATTTCTAAAAAGTATTTACTGTCATTTAAAATCGTCTCTAAACACACATACATCAATTAATGTTCATCGAGACGCCCGTTGCGTAGCTATGAGGATAAAGGCGCCTCCGAGACATTCAGTTATTAATTATGAGTTTGCCCGTTGCATGATACACTTATGTAATTAATATTTCCAACAAAAAAGAACCTAAGATATAACGATGCAGGTTAAATGAATTCCTTTTTTTATATTTTTGAAATATTTTTTTGCAACCATTACCTACGATACGAAGTTTGTGCTGATATATGTAACACTCAGAAGGGCTTAATATAGACCCATCTTTTAGTATACCGATCGATTCAGAATCACTATATGAATAGATCTCGGCTTGTCCGTCCGTCTGATGTTTATCCATTTACGCTTGCTTTCAATGTAAAGGTTACAATTTTTGATTTATTTTGATTTGCAGCTTTTTCGGAGGGGGTTTGATCGAAAAAGTCTACCGATCCAAACCATTTTTAATAGCCTTCATCCTTGGGTCAAGCACGTCAAAGCACGTCAGTGCACTGAATTTCATCAAAATATCTCAAAAATTGTAACCTGCGGGTTGAACGCAGTATAAATGGACAGACGTCAGCTTAGGTCGACTTGAAAAATGATTTTGGGTGTATGTGACGTCCTTCCTGCGCACAAATTTAATATATGCTATACTACACGCTGACTAGAGTAATACGATTCGCGTATTTTCCTGAATACTTTTTTCAAAATTAGGGCGGCCCAACCTTCTGAATCGTATGCCGATACAACTTCTCATTTATATTTTGTACTTCTGCGTAGCTATTGCATTACATTATATCTGTTATTTCGCTTCCAATGCCTTGAAATGTGAACCAAAGCCCTCAACTAGTATTTATTTACATATGCACGTACCAAGGCAATATAAAACGTTAAAGCTGATTAGGTACAACAAACACTCTACCTAACTGGTGGAAAGTGCTTTTCTGCTTGTTTTGAAAATAAACAAATTTACCTACAGACGCGCGCGACACGCTCTTAATGAATGAAACCCCGAATCAATAGTTGATAGCTAACAATTAGTTATGACTTAACGGACATCTGAGAAAGAGAAAGAGGAAGAGAAACGTATCTCTTTCTGTTCATAATTATCAGACGAAAAATATTTGCTCTTAAAAAAACACATTTCCACAAATGGTAATGAAAGTATTGAATGGTTTGTGTACGAAACAGCGCCGATCCGGTCCCAAATGGCAGCAAATCAGGCTGCACAGCATTTGTGCATACAGATGTGACAACTTTTTATTATTCTAATCTGATATAAAATACCCATGTACTCTTTTGTTTTGCTGCTTCTTTTTTTTTTTTTTTTTTTTTTTTTATTCAAATTTTGTATTCAAATAAATCTTTTTTCGTTTTAGTGCTGATAAGTTTATCACAAACATTAGATAAATTGTCATATAGTTGATGATTGCCCGGCAAATATTTACAGACCTTTAAGATTTCACTTAATTTCATTTTTTATATAGCAAAAATATAATTTCTGTGTAGCGTTGTAAACGTATGTCTAAAAATAGTAAGTTTTGCTTTTTGTTTTTTTGTTCATAGAAAAAAAGTTGTTTCGACAGAGACTGAAAATTGTTATGCAAAGTGAACAAAAAACGGAAGCAAACGAAATTTTGAAGGTCATAAAGTTAAGTTAACTTATCCTTGATCGGTTAAAAATAGGGACTTGCTTTAGGTTTAGGTTTATCTACATATATATATGTCTTGCAGCCCATCATGAAAAATCTGGTAAATGCAAACTGGCGCGATACGAGAGCTCCTTATGAACACAACAAACAAGTTCATTCGTCAGCCGATATCAGTGATATGAAATTGCTAATCACATTGATTGAGAAATAAAGTGTTTTGGAGCAGTTCGCAGTTGCCTTCCTTCCAGTGCGATGATTCTTTTCGAATAAAAGCAAAAGCAGATAATTCATCAAAGCGGAATAGAATTTTGTATCTTTTAAACTCTTATCACAGACTTGACTTATTACTGTCCGAATACAAGGACCCCCCTAGCAGCAGATTCTCTTCTTGATCGCTCATCATGGGAAACGAGCAACCTAACCTTCATTAGAAGAGGAAAGCGTAGAAAGTGAAGATATTATCTTTCGTAAACTGAGACTCTTCCAATTATGTTGGAAGACAATGAAAGAAAGTGTACGAAAAGCCAAAACGAGTGTCCGCATTGTCGCTTTAAAAAGATCGCCTATCAAGACTCTGTCCAGTTATTCCCATCACACTGCTTAGAGGGCTTAACTGTTCGCGCCGTTGAGGCCCGAGCTTAACTTAATCCGTCGCCATAGGTCGCCTAGTATTGCAAGTAGATAAGTTGGCTGAAAAGTTTCGCGTGAGCTGGCTGATGCAAACGTCGCTCAAATTCGCCAAAGTGCAAACTTAGATGACCATGCAGGGACGGACCGTGTCTGTTGGCAAAACGAAAAGGATTCAGAATAAAGTGGACACCGAAGTGCTAGGCAATCGTTGAACTGAATGTGTATCACGTATGCGTGTATGGGTGAACATTGAACTGATCAGTATGGCGAGCTTCGATGAAGTCGTAAAACTTTAGATCATACGCCATACGCCAAAACTTGAATTTATTAACTTTGCAGTCGTATCGAGAACGAAATATGTAATATGTAATGAAATATGTAATTCGGCCTTTGTCGTATTTAAAAATGATGTATGAACTCATACCGTCACTTACCTGCTAAGAGTTATCTGTTCGGATGTTCAGATCTTTTATTAATTAATAACCCAGTCAAGCCACCTTCGTAAGTATACCCATGCATATGCCCATGTATATATGTATGTATGTATGCATGCATGTGTATATGCGCGTATAAGTAATAAAGCTAAACCGACGGCAATCAAAATTAACTATAAATTAATTATCTACGAGAACTGAAAGAATCCTGAATTAACCTAACCTCGATTTTCGTACTCTACATTTGTATTTGATTTGAAATCGATACAAAAACTTGCTGATGCAATACTTCAAACGCATTGAATAAGATGCATAAAAAAATAAAAAAAAAATAAAAAAAAAATAGAAAAAAAAAAAAAACCTCAAAATCAATATAACGCAGATCTACGCAGTTCCTTGTAGACGATCTATTGTCTTTAAAAGCATGCGAAAAACAAAAACCCTAAGCAACCAGAGAAATATTTACATTAATTTATTTATCGGCATTCATGTAAACAAATCAATGTTATGGAACAAAATGAGCTAAGCTTGAATCATAACGATTTCCTCTTAACCTACTTTAATAAAAAAAAAAATCAGAAGAAAATTGTACAGATTTTGTTGCAATTTCATGAGCGAGACACTTGTTACACGGACACTTGTTACACAGATAATGAATATATGAATGATATAAGAGATTAAATGTTCATTTATCTGAGGAAAATGTGCGTTGCATTTGGTAAGCGCAAGATTCTCGTCGCATCTCGCAGTCTACTACTATAAGTTGTCTAATAAGTATGTCCACCTGTCCACCTGTCCACCTGTCCACCTGTCCACCTGTAGTTTCTTTTACCTGAGGGCGCAACATAATTGAAGAGAGGTATGTTGTCACACAACACACAACACACACAACAATATCACGCTGGAGCTATATGAAGAGAGCTGCGTCATATAAAACAAAAGCCCTCATCATAAAGGAACAAACATCAGAGTGTAACGATAATGTTCGTCTCAAGTTCAGTAAGGGAATGAGAATAAAGGAAGAGAGCGCAATGAAATGATTCATAAAACTATTGTAACTATCTGCGAAATGGAACAGAATAAGTTTTGCTGTCGTCCGGAGCATTAAAGAACGTATTCATCACTGAGAAATTTAAATTTAAATAAAATTGTGTTCTGCTTGAAAACAAAAGTGAAAAAAAAAAAAAAAAAAAAAAACAAACAGAGTTTTATTATCACGAAATGAATGTAGTGTTGTAACGATTAGTCATTCAGTCCATTGAAGAAATAAATTTTACGCACTGTTTGTGAGTAAAGAAAAAAGGAAAATAAAAAAAATATATTTATTATTATTTATATATTATTTTGAAAATCGAGAAGGCAGACAAATTGTTTGCTTGGCCTTATCGCTTAGTTTAAGTGCTCATGAGAAACTTTCGTTTTCGCCAGTTTGTGCTGTCCGGTAAAAACCGTTATCATATAAATCATGAAGTGGTTCAGAAAGTCGTTGCCCGCACCCCACGCGAACCCACATAATCAAACAGAACAAAAGTGCGTGCAAAGTTTGGCTAAGCAAACTGTTATGAAATCGCGAAGCTTTCAAAACATATCCGATCCGCAGCCAAAAAATAACGTTTCGAAATTGAAAGTAATCAGTAAATCGTTAAGTGTTCTGGATAATCAACGCATAGAGATCATCGATCCCGAAATATTCTTTCAGGATCCAGAGCATGTACGTAACTACAAAGAGGAGGCGCAATTCTTAAGCATTATGTCCGAATGGGAAATTATCGAAAATCCCTCACTAGTGGGCAATTACTTTTCAGCCGATTTTGAGGAGGAATTTTTGCAAATGAAAATACAACAAGATAGCAATTCTGCGACCGTTGGCCTCTCAATTGTGGCGACCGCGACGGCGACGGCAATGGCAACGGCAACGGCAACGGCAACGGTTACGGCGGTTCATCAAAGCGGCAACGATGCAAGTAATGCGTGTTTAGATAACAGCGAACCAACTAAGTGCAGAAAACGGTCATATAAGCGCACGCTATCTGAAATACTTTTTGCTGTTAAAATTGAAACGGGTCTTGTGCCACCGATGGCAGCAAACGAGTTAGATATGTCGTCACCGACATTAAATAAAAAACGCCGACGCTTAAAAGTCGATTCATCAGATGAAGATGTTAGCTTAAGCAAGACAAGAACAACAACAACAACATCGGCGTTTAATCAAAAAATTATTAAAGACTGTTCGATCGATCGATCTCAATTAAAGACTGAAGCATTAGCCCGTTCTATTATGGGGGCTATAGGGAAGTGTCCTGATCGTGATAAAACCCCTCCAAACTCAATGAGAAATATCGATGATATAAAGCACCTGAGTGCCGACATTTGTCACCCGGTCCCTGGCAGCTGTGATCATTATGACATAAAGCAGTTTTTTCGCCTCGATGATTATGGAAACATCTGTTTGAATATTACACACGTAGAGGAAAGTCGAGGTTTTGGGTTTACAGTCAGTCATAACAAAACCGCTTATAAGCGTTATTTGAAGGAAAGTCTTCCAGCAGAAGAGAAGCCAACCTGTCATAGACGTAGAGATTGTGTAGAAATTTTAAAGAACATGTTGAAGGTTTTGTGGAATATAATTAAGTGTAAGTTTTAGCAGGAAGGGCTCAATTTCTTTGTACATAATTATGTAATCAATCTCCCTTTTTCATCCTTCACTCATAATCTTCATGTCTTCTTATGTGGAAAGGCTTACGAGTTTGTTTATTTACACGCAGGTCATCCACGTAACAAAATCAATATTTACAGTGGCGGTCCGGGCGAATCGTTGCGGGCATATACGTTGCAGTTGGCTCAAGATCAGTATACCACTTTTGCACGAAACATAGAGAACTTTATTGCGTGCACAAAGGACTCACGGGAAGCCGCCCCACAGGTAGTGATGCGTAATATGCGTCAGTTTATGAATGGCATGAAGAACTACTTGGTCAAACATGGTGAGGGGAAATTCCATCAGGAGGTGGAAGCGGCTCGTTCTCGTCTCAAATCGGATGAGTTCTTGAATTTAGACGCTATTCTTGAAACTGTGATGCATCAATTGGTTGTGTTACCGCTACGCGAACATTTATACGGGATGTTCGTGGACTACTATACCCGATCGGAGGACATTCAATTGCTAGCGCAAAATGTGAAATATGCCTGTGGCCGGAACGCTGCCGATTTTGGTATTAGACCATCAGTATCACCACCTTCCCCCAGCTCCTTACAAGCTATCTCAAACCTGCTGTTACGCCTTCAAGAAGCTGAACTGCCACTAGAAAAGTTGGATTTATTCCTTTGCGTCATTTCTACAATATTTGAAGCCACCGGCTGTCCCAGAGGCCAGCAATTGGGAGCCGATGACTTCCTACCGGTGCTAGTGTACGTTGTGGCAAAATGCGGTTTCGTAGGAGCTGAAATTGAAGCCGAATTTATGTGGGGCCTGCTACAACCAACTCTGTTGAACGGTGAGCCCGGCTATTATCTGACGGCATTATGCAGTGCAGTACATGTGCTAAAAAGTTTTATGGCTTCAGAAAATGAAAGTGGTTCCGGATCTTTAGATGTAAGTACTAAGCTATTAAGAAATATTTTCCAAATTTCCTCGACAAGGTATTTATATTCACCCTATGGAGATCTTCCATTAAGTATTCTAAATTATGTCTATGCAAAGGCTGTTAAAAGGCATAGAGTTTGACTGGGTTGTTTGAGGTTATGTTGCATCATTTTTTCTGTTAAGGCTTTAGCTTGTTAAACTCTAAACAATTATGATTTTCACGACTATTTGGATAAGTGAATGCTTGAACATGTTGCGAAAATACACTACGGTCCCTATAAAATAACAAAGCGCAAGAAGCGAAGACAATATTACGCTTTTACGTAACAGTATTGATGATAATACCCGCCCCCGTCAAGAACGCGCATTTTACGCAAATACTGTGGACTTAAGATCAGAAGCTGAACAAAAAGTCGTGTTTATGAAAAGCACGTTGATTGAAGAACGGCGTCTTATATGTACGAAGGAAGAAGATAACAGGCGTGAAGATAAACTTTCTACAGCATCTGTCGTAATTGATTATCAATTGATATGCCTATTCGGTCACTCAGGCCGATCAATCGAAGTTAAAAAAATATATGTGAAGGGTTTAACTTAAATGTTTTTCAAGTTTTGTGTTTTTCTCTACACCTTTTTATGTCTTTTTCTATATGATGTTTCTTCTGATGGAGAGTATAAAATAATTTTATTGGTATCTTCTAGTGGCGTTCATCCTCATTACCTGCCTGCTCCTCGGTTCTGCGCGTCATCATACCCGATGAGTGTAACGGCTCATTGCAAACCCGAACACTGCCTGTGCGTCCACACACAACGACGCGCGAAGTTTGTCGTATTATTGCTCACAAAGCTCGCATTACCAATCCACAAGACTACGGACTCTTCAAATTGGTCGACGGCGAAGAAACTATTCTAAATGATAACGAATGCCCTCAAGATATACGATTAGCTGCTAAGGGTAAACACTGTATGTTGGCCTACAAACGTATCGATGCCAAAATTGCTTGGCCGACAGCTACACAACCGATTTCGAATTGAGTTCAACAATATTATGATGGCTTCAAATAAAGAGTAAAATTTGTAAAAAAAGAGTAAAATTTTGCCCAAGAAGATATATAAATCAACACGAACTTCTCGTATATAATCATTGATCAAGAACATTTTCTTTAAACAAAAAAAGTTATTCAATAATTAAATACCAACAATCTTGCAATCATATACAAATATATATATATGTATATATATATATATATATACATACATATGTATAAGAATTGCATTTTATATAATTACGTATTTTTATGCTATTTATTGAAAAAATACATACACAGCCATATACGAAGGCGAATGTGTGCATAACACATGTATATGTAACTTCTTTTAAAATGTACTAAAAAATTTATTAAGTATTTATTAATAATAAGTTTTACATAACAAGCCAATTAAAATGCGTAAGAATGTACTCTAAAGAGGGATAAAAAAAAGACAAATTTATCACAAAACTTAAAAACACTTTCAATCAATTACAATATAAATATGTACGTGCTTACGTACTAGAGAAAAGACCAACTATTTGTAATAAAACAAAAAAACATTTGTAAAGTTAATTAAGCTAAACATAATCTTCTTAAATATATATTTATATATTTATATATATATATATATATATAAATTAAACGTAACCTTCTCATATATATATATATATATATATATATATATATATACATATATATATATATATATACTTCCTTTTTTATATTAAAATATTTTTAAAACAAAAAAAAAATATTAATAAACGCTACAATTAATAAATTCTATACAAATAAATTTTGTTTATTGATTTTCCACATTTTGGTTTATTTTCGCTCTTCATTTTTGTGGAAAGCCAAGCACACCTTTCCATACTACACAGTCTCTCTTGCGGGACCGTTTTGTTTAATTATTAAAAATGTGAATCTATTTTTTCTTTTTTATTTGTATAGCGCTTACGATTATCGTCTTTGGTATGTGACTAACATTTTGCAAATTATCACAATTTATTGTTAATATTTTATTGTTTTTATTTTTTTTTTTTTTACCTTTTATTGCTAAATAACGCATAAGTCATCATCTAATTACTAGATCTTAATATTTATATAAAAAAAAAAAAAAAAAAAAGCAACAGCAACCAACAATCTTTCAGTTTTTCTTTTTGTTGCTTTTGTAATTATTTGTAATTTAAGCTAAACATGACTACAATTCGGAAAATGCATACATATGCACATATAAGCGCATGCATTGTCAAGCAGCATAAAATGCAACATTAAACAACCACTTGTCAAGTCGCGAGCTTAATTTTCGCTCGTAGTACGTACGTATTGTAATTTATTTAGGAGTTTGCTCAATGTATTCTCAAATACAATTACATTCAAGCATAAATCTGTACATACACACATGTGCAAATGCAAATCAATCATATTTTAATAATATTAAGCAAAAACAAATCGTGCAAATAAAATCTGCAAAATTCGAATTATTTAATCAAAAGAATTCACAAATGTTTTCATTCGAAGCCTAATTAATCATTCCAAAGTGCCGTTGTCTATCGCACCCAGTGAAATGCGATCATGAATCTACTGTTGCTTCTTTCTCGCCAATATATACTTTGCCAGACTTTGCCATGCCGCCTTCTTATTCTTCCTACCCACCAACCCAAATCAAAAGACGAGGGCAATTCTGCTTATACATAGTGACCTGTTAGATGGCCCAGAGTAATATTTGCGAAAATTCTTAGATTGGAAGTTAAACTGACTCACCTATCGCGAGAGCATTCTTATATCAGTAGCCACTACAGATTGTAACCTACACTGTTCTAGTTGTTATGGGCGCATTTATAGGTAAATCTCTTCTTTCATTTTCAAAACCGATCTGGTGCAGTCAACTAAAAATACAAGTGCAAAGTTTCAGTGAGCTTTCCAAAAATAGCCGCATGGCTACACAGGCTTACATTGATTCAGAATCCACTCTTAGGGTGGCAAAGAAAGTTTATATAGTGTGAGCTTTCTAAAGCGTACATCCTGAAAATAAGCACATAAGGACAAGTCCAATGTAACCTCCTTCTTATGTCTTTCTACGTAATGTGGTACGATTACCACCGTTTGTGTATAACATTCGCAGATCATGGGAAAATTTATGTTATTTTTTAAAACAACGTGTTCGAACCCATTCAAGGCAATTAGTTAATAAAGCATTGATAGCAAGACGACTAGGGGATTGAAGAGTATTTAAAAGTAATTATAAACAATTTCTTAATACTTTGGGACATTGAATTCCATAGGCCAGGACAGAAATTATAAAGGGAATTAATGTCCAGGACGGTTGAGGCTCTTATAAAACAATTCAGAACATTGCGCTTAGGTTGTTATATTCTTTCCAGAGTTTGTGGATGAACACACTTGAAAGTCGCTCGCCGCACTTAGGAACACTTTCTTTAGGATCCATATTCGCCTAATAACTTTCCCTAGCGTATCTGCTTTGTGGGTTTTTTTGCATGTAACAGGAAAATAAAAAAGGGAACAACTTTTTTCCACTAAATATGAGAGCTAATGCTAACTAATTAATATGTCTGTATATATACATGCTTTGATTTTCAAATGTATAGGCGGCCGATTTCGGATGCAAACCAGATCTTTTAAACGAAGCAGATAATTATTCACAGCCTTGCTGTCAAACATGGCCTCTAAGCTTTATGATGCCTATTGGGTTATATAATAATAAAAAATATTTTAAATTATTAGTCTGGCAACATTTGTAAATGAATTTCACTTGGCACTACTTTTTTATAAACATTGTTGTATGTGATTGAAAGAATTTATTTTATTGTTTATTGCTTTGTCAGTAGAATGTGTTATAATTTTAAGGTCGTGTAAATTAAAACAAAAAAAAAAAAAAATAGAAAATTCTAAATGAAATTATTTAAAAATTTATAAAGTTTTTATTCACTTAAAGCACAATGTTGATGCAATGCATACAGAACCACGGTCGTTATAAATTGGGCCAATTGATAATTGGTTATCAAACCCGACATTTTTCGATAGGAAGCTATATGAACAGAAATGTAAAATTACTTAATCATGCCAACACGCACCTTCTGCAAGTGATACACGGGCCGAAAATGCAATTAATAAGAAATACCGGTTACCGAGCAAATGCATCAGCACAAAAGGTAAAAGTCAGAAGAAAGGATATGGTTCGTCTGATTAGCTTGGCAAAGTCCGAGAAGCTAGTCTTGGCTGGTAAGAGTTACATCGATAAAACACAGGAAAAAGATTGAATTTTAAACAAGCCGGACAAATTTCAGCGGCAATAGGATGTCTTATAATATCGTCAGCCATTACAATGAGTGTGCCATACGCTTTAGGCAAAACGTTGGATATTATGTTCGATAAAGATGACAATCAGTCTATGGTAAAATTGAAAAATTTTTGTACAATTTTATGTGGAGTCTTTGTTATCGGCGGATTAGCGAATTTTGGACGTGTCTATTTATTTAACAGTGCCTGTAAGAAGTTCATTTTCTTTAAGCTCGAAAAACTGATGTATATTTCCTTATTCCTTAGCCCTGCGTATCGTTCGCGACTTACGTCTGAGATTGTATAGATGTATGTTAAATCAGGAAAGTGCTTGGTTCGACCAGAAGGGTAGTGGCGAATTGGTCAGTCGTCTAAATACCGATGCTTATTCTGTCGGTAATTCTCTGAGTCAAAATTTATCCGATGGCTTAAGGTCAATTTGCATGGTTTTAGCGGGAACCGCTATGATGGTAAGCTAAACACTAATTCATTTGGAAGGAACAAATTGAAAATTTCATCTTGAATGGATTTCACAGATATATACATCCCCCCAGCTGACCCTAATTGGTACGTGCATAGTCCCCTGCGTAGGCGGTATAGCGGTTATTTATGGACGTTATGTGCGCACTATCACTCGTACGTTATTAGATAAATTCGCTGAGATTTTTAAATCAGCCGAAGAAAGGTTAAGCAATATTAAAGCAGTAAAAACCTTTTGTAAAGAGGGTTACGAGACAAATAATTTCAAGGACTTATTATCAGACGCTGTAAAACTGGGCTATAAGGACGCTATGGCTAGAGCCATGTTTTTCGGATTGGTATGTTTCACTTAACTAAAAAGCAACTGAATGCTCAAAGTGTTTAAATATTTGACAGACTGGCATGTCGGGCAATGTTATCATAATTTCGGTTTTATATTATGGCGGCACGCTTGTAGTCAACGATGTTTTATCAATTGGAGAGTTGACTTCGTTCATTTTATATGCTGGTTACTCAAGTATATCAATTAATGGACTTTCAAATTTTTACACTGAATTAAATAAAGGAATTGGATCGGCTCAGCGTATTTGGGAGATATTAGATCGTAAATATGAAATACCATTAAATTTTGGTATAATGCCGAGCGAAAAGCCGAAGGGTCAAGTAGTATTTGATAATGTCAAGTTTTGTTTTCCGGCTAGACCAAAGAATATAGTATTAGACAATTTTACGCTCACTTTAAGACCAGGCGAAACGACCGCCTTAGTAGGTCGTAGTGGATCCGGAAAAACGACCATAGCTACCTTGCTTTTAAGGTTATACGATCCTTTAAATGGCCGCATTGTGTTAGACGATGTAGACTTAAGACATTTAAGTCCGATTTGGCTGCGATCTCATATAGGAGCTGTGAATCAAGAGCCCGTATTATTTTCTGGCACAATACGCGATAATATTTTATATGGTCTAAATCCCAACGTAAACTTCACTGAATCCCATTTGGAAGAAGCAGTTCGCAAAGCACACGTCGACGAGTTCAGTTTACAATTGCCGGACGGTCTTGATACTTTAGTTGGTCAGCGAGGTGTGCTGCTAAGTGGAGGCCAGAAGCAAAGAGTAGCAATTGCAAGAGCTCTAATAAAGGTACATATTAGCGTAACAGTTACATAGATATTAAATATATGGAAATATTTCTGTCTCAGAATCCCACTATACTTATATTAGACGAAGCGACAAGTGCTTTAGATTCGGTGTCTGAAGAATTGGTACAAAACGCTCTAGATGAATTGGCAAAAGGGCGCACCTGCTTAACGATAGCCCACCGTTTAAGTACAATACGTAACGCTAATACGATTGCAGTGTTAGATAATGGCCATGTAATCGAGCAAGGCTCTTACGAACAACTTATTACACAGAATGTGGGCACTTTTAAAGAATTGGTTAAAAAGCAAGCCTTTCTAATGAATTCATGATGAAAAAATTCTTAGTTTATACTAAATCGGTACAATGTATGCTACGTGCGTTATGCGTGTAAAATGAAAAAACAAATTTTTTTGGATTTGACCTCAGAATGAATGCTTAGACAGAATATTTGTATCATTTTTAATGACGATGTTATATAATATAACCGTAAAATATTATTTTTGTTAATAAATTTATAAGAAAATCATTTATTTAAATTTTTTCTTACTTTAAATACGAATTTAGTTTTTTTCTTCCCTGCTTACAACCACGCAATAATGCATAAGATATAGGAACACGATAAGAAAATGTACGGTTTTGTAGGTAACATTTCTTAGATTGTGGAGCTCGTGAGCTTGTGGAGAGCTCAAAACAAACAAACAACAATTGTAAAGAAAAGATTGCTCTTCATTATTAGCTTGATTCAATTCTGATGGCACTTCAGGAGGACAACAATTGATTAATTATTTTCAACTTTATTTGGAACTTCAAATTAAAACTAAAATGAAGCATAGCAGAATTATTGGCAATAACAAAATTTCTTCGGCAATTAAAAATGTTCTGAACTTGCATATTATTGCAGAAAATCGGAACACTTATTGGCCGAATGTGATAGTAACGAATAATACGCAATTGTGTAAAATCAGTTATGTTACAGTGAGTGGCAAAATAATGTGTGCACTATGAAATACAACTTAATTCAATGAAAATAATGCAACGCAAAATATAATTGAATTGATTACAACAACAAAGAAAAATAATACAAAATATGAATTAAAAATTGACTGTAACTAAATAAGTATGGAATAGACATTAAGTATAAACATAGTTTATAGTCTATCTTGTCAATATGTACGCGCACTTTTCAGGCGTCTATTTGGAATTGTGTGCGGAAACGTTTGCTGTTCCAAAGCAGGCATTGGCATCTTTTTAAAGGCTTCCAGCCGATGCCCAACGCTAATCTATTTTTTCAGGTAAGTGGGCATTCCCACTAAATATTCTATCGAGGCATATTTAATTTTGAACACAAGATCTTCTTGAAGCTAATGTCGGCTGCTTTACAGGGCGTCTTGAGTTCTTTTCTCTAATTTTGTTCTATTTTTGTACCCATCACTGTAAGATGGTGGTATACTCATTTTGTTTTCTGTTTTTCATAATGTATGTATCACCCAAATTGAAGATTCAGGAGAGTCTATAGTTGATTTAGCAATGTCTGTCTGTCTGTCTGTGTGACTGCGTGGTGTTTGTTGTTGGCACTGTTCTGATCGCAAAAATGAAGATATCGACTTCAAATTTGGTTTTGCACGCAGGTCGGTCTTGAAAGTGGGCCAAATTGGTCAGACCAGAAGCCCGCAGTGGAGCATAAAGTGAACGCAACTCCGATTTTCTTAACAAAAATTTTTGGGTTTTCGTTCGTTACCCATTTACTTTACGAAGCACTCTACCCTTTATGTTCAAAAATGTAAAAAGTCGACCATGCCCACACCAAGTTACAAGTGACTAAATTGTCTTTTTTTCACTTTTTTGAAGTTTTATGCTTATTTATCATAACGCAAACGGGACAGAATGGCTAAAAATATTTTGCACATTCTTCATATGAAAATATATTATCTGCCTAAAAATGGATTAATTCTAAAATGAATAGCGTACACACCGCACCCTGGTGGATTAATTTTTTCTTAATAACACCAGCGCTATGGGTGTCAAAGAAAAGAACTTGGAGAGTAGAGTGCGAAAAGCATAGTGGTGGGTATGCGAGATTCGGCCCCTACCGAATATAATTTTCCAACTTGTTTTTTTATTGAAATTAACTACAATTTGTCTGCAAGAGACATTTTGAATTATCAAATATTGCGTATCATCTCTTGACAAGGACAAGGACTGTATACATCTTTACTGACACCCATCAGGAATTTAAACCACTTGGCTGGGCGATTTTATTACACGTAATATACAGGCTCCTGAATAATGTTTAGCTAATTTCGAAAAAGGATTGTGAAATCGGGCAAGTTGCCTGCGATAATCTCGTATAAAGCTAACTCTTTTTTTACACGGTAGATACGCTTACTGACACCCATCAGGAATTTAAACCACTTGGCTGGGCGACTGTATTACATGTAATATACAGTCTGCTGAATAATGTTTAGCTAATTTCGAAAAAGGATTGGGAAACCGGGCAAGTTGCCTGCGATAATCTCGTATAAAGCTAACTCTTTTTTTACACGGTAGATACGCTCCTTAGGAAAAGAAAGTCAAAAGTAAAACTATACATGTAGCATATGGTAAATTTTGGGATATGTTCCACAATTCTGAAAAATCATGTACGATGAAGTTACTCCAAATATATTCCTTCTATTCCCAACATTTCCGGACATGTCGTCTTTAAGCGGATAAGGAAGCTTTCATGTAGATGCATATTATCCCAGATTTGTATTCGTGTACTGTATATGACGTATTCCGCAACAATATGTTGGAATTGCATGGGCATGTGGTTTCGCGATTACTCTGTTTAACGATCTGGAATTAACAAAAGCTATTTATAGTGAACGATACTCCATTTTTTGCTTGTTCAGTCGGCTGGTTTAGTAATCATTTTACAATATTTGAATTTGAAACTGTGATCAAAAATGGAAAGAAGAAGAGAGTATAGCTGCACCATTATATTGCAATGAAATGCCGTTAGTCGGGATTCAACAAAAATTGAAGTTTGTTTAATGAACTGCGCTGTGACGCTCTAACTGCAAATACGTGGCTTCACTGTCTTAACTTCCTATCGAGAAGTTGAAGCGAAACGATTTTTATTTTAAGAGACGTTTGCTTCTTCGTTTTCTGCTTCGTTATAATTTTCTCTTTTTTCTCCCTTTCCATTTGCGATGACACTGTAAGTGTAAAGATAAATATGATTTATTGTCAATGTATGCGTGTGTGCGCGCGCGTAGGCTCGCTTAAAAGTGGAAAAAAGTTTCCATCAACGAGCAGTTAGTTGATCGTTTTCTGGCTCTCTCTTAAATCGGGTTTTAATTTAGTTTTAAGTGAGTGATCTTAGAAGCACTTGTACTAGCATGCAATGGTGAAAGAGGTCTGTTTTTAGAACCTTACGCTGACAGTTTTCACAGTTTTCAATAGCAGAGTAAACGCACTATGACGCGTTAAAAAAAAACGGTTGTTAATATAAAGCAAATAACAAATATATGAAAATAATTTTAATTTTTTTTGTTGTTTTTTTTCGTTCGGAGTAATTAATTAAAACGAAATAAAGAGAATTTACAATTTACAGGGATTTTCTGCTTAATTTTAATTTCCTTCTAAAATCTTTCACAGAAATTTAAAAAGCATTGTTTCCCCCGTGCCAACAGTGTATAAGCTATGTGTGAATATATGTGAAAGTTTGAAGTTAAAAATGGGGCAAAAAAAAAAATTCATAAAAAATGAATTAATTGAAAAGAAAAAATGATGAATGAAGAATAAAAAGTTGAAAATCTTTATTGTAAATCGTTTTGCATGCGAAATTCTCCGACTCGATGGCCTAGCACTAGTGTCTCGCTCCGTGCACAAAAACAAATTTAACTTAAGTGGGAAATTTCGCAAAGTTTTTTTTTTTAATCGACGAACAAACAAAAAGTGAAAAATTATTATTATTATTATTATTATTATTATTATTGTTATTATTGTTATATAAAGCAAACCCATTTCACATTTTTCCCATTTAAAGTCGATTAGCTTGTTAGCGGATTAATGTATTATGAAATGGATTATTAAGTGAAGGGTGTATTCCTAAAGAGTAAGCTTGAGCGTATTTTTATAAATATATTTAGAATTTAGTTGAAATCGACCTGTTTCCGCTTTTTTTCTCACTTTTTTCTTCTTCTTTGTGTCTTATGATCGCGCTTTTTTGCGTCGTCTTAATAACGCTCCATTTCTTGTTTGGCGTGACATTCTTCGAATTTAAAATGACAAAAACAGAAAGAAAAGAAAAAAATATCAAAAAATATGAACGCAATACGAAACATCTATTTGAGTCTAACAAATGCCGGGAGTTCAAGTTCGCAAAAAGCGAATTTACTTATAGCAGTTATTAGCGTTGTTCGCTCTCTCAAACCGAAAAGCAAAAGTTGCCACTTAATCTGTATTGATGTTCCTCACACTTATGCACTTGTATGTGCAGGCAATGAGCTCTAAATTTCAAAATTTAAAAGAAATCAAAATGGACTAAATTAAGTCCATTTAGTGTAAGTTGCTCTACACTATATATATATATATATATATATATGCTTTTGATTAACATTACAATCGGAATCAATTTAAACGTGAATGAGATAAAAAAGTGAAATTCAGTCCAATTATTCTTAATTCAAACCAAGTTTGCTATAAACGGGTGCACGAATTATCTGCGTAAACGCAAGGGAATGCATAAATGTCGATATAATATAATCGATCCCTTGAAATTGTAACGTATGGCTCATTTTGTACCGATCTTGTAAATCCTCACTGTGTTATTGGAACTGTTGTATTAGTGAACTATTTTCCAATATATTGGTCAATAACTTTCGGAGCTAAGTAAGAAAAACATTTAATCATCAACAAGAGCCGTCTTCAATACAGATTTAATCAGTGCATCGCGTCTCTAACATTTCAATGCCCTTTTGTATTGAACGATTTGTCCAAAATGCCGAACTACGATTCAATTTTCGCAACTAGCCCAATATTTGATTCAAATCCGCGAACAGATTGTAGCTCCTATTACGGACAAGAGAATAATAATGTTGACTTTGTCCGGGAAATAATCATCGATGTGTTATTATTAAGAGACGGACTCCCATATCTTAAATGAAGGCGTTTTTCGGTAAAAGCTTAATATTTACCATTGTAGGGGATCGGAAGTCGTTGAAGTTTACTGGAAAAAATTTTTGCATTTTTATACTTTTCCCCCAAAAGTTCACTTTATTTTGAATACCTTGATCGATAAGTCACAGTATTGACGACATAGCAGTTGTTACTCAAAAAAAAAAAAAAAAATTTAATAAATAAATTTATATTATATTCCAAAACAAGGCCTGTCAGAATTCCATGCGATCGTTCGATCGTCTGCCTACGAGTTACATTGATTTCAATCACTCTTTTTTTTGGTTCCTTGGTTCCGTGATCTGTTAATCTTAACCGAGATCGTGCGGGCACCGACGATGCTCAAGGCAGCTGGCTCTAGAAAGCATGAAAAAATGACGAAAATTATTGTTGGTAATTAAAAGCTGAAGTTGCAGAGCTTAGGGGCATTATTTTGCGCATGACAAAGTTTCAGAGCGTTCGCCACTGTATTCTCTAGGTCTGGTTACCACCGACCTAAATCTCAAATGGATGCCACACAGTACAGGATTTGGATTAAATGACGAGATCGTTGTAGTAACAGGACGTTTTGTATTTTCAAGGTCTTCACCGATTGTGCTACTCTTGAAGGAGGAGGCCCGCAAAGAAAAAGAAGGGAAAGAAAAAGGGTTTCTTTACTTAATCCCTGAATTGATTGTTCGATATGTTGTACAAGCAACTAATTGCAAGTTGCGAAATCAAAATCCCAAAAAACTCGTAAGGGAAATGAAGCTTGTTCCACACCTTGTGCTTCCGGAAATGTCATGACACAATTTGGAAACTTTGCATTTTGATTAAAGAGTCTTCAATTTATAGTTTAAATTAGAATCCATTACTAAGAGGTCTAAAATATATTAAGCTTTCATTAGGCCGAAAAAATTCGTGCAATTCACATCTCGCTCATACTTCAGCTGTGACATTGCGATCTATGCCATGCCATGGGTAGAATGTTTTCTTGCAAGTCGTAGTTTTAGTGCAATAAAGAACAAAAAACAATTACTTTTTTATTATTTCCGCGTTAAATATTTCGAAAAGATTGCGGCAGATTGTGTGTAAAGAAGAAATTTCGATTTTTCAATTTTTTGCATAACGACTTTCTTGTCAGCGAATTACTTTCTTCTTCGTAAAGAGAAGAACTTAATTTATTCTACAGTCTGGCAACTGGTGATCCGCTCTTTTCGCTTAATTCTCTTTCATCTCATTCTCTTTGGTAATTATTTCGCACTCCTTTAGAAAAGGTATACAATTTTATGTTAACAAATTTTTGAAAGGATACGAATTTTGAAAGTGAATACGAAAACTGACTGCAATCGTCTGCAATCAATTATTATGGTTCGTTCCTCTCTCCCTCTCTTCTATCTCTTTTTCCCACTCTCTCTCTCTCTCTCTACTTATTTATTTATTTATTGTTTGTTTGTTTGTTTGTTTGTTTTCTTGTTTTCAACCAAGCATTCACATACGTGCATATGTGAATATTGTATTGTATTGAATAGCTATCGATTGGTTGTTTGTGCTTCGCGTAGACGGTAAAGATACATTCAAACAAAATTTATGTTATTGTGTATTATAGGTATGGTATGGTATGGTATGGTATGTTTATTGGGGCTGGTTGGCTTGGTTGCCTTACCGGTTATAAGTGGCACGTTTTAAATTGACTTTGAAAGCATTAATGTTGGCTTACCCTGTACCCCTCTCTCTGGTTTCTGGACTTGCTTTCTTATGAAATTATTTTCATTCCACATGCATAAGCGTACATATGTTCATATATAACGCATATGGATTTCTAAGTCAAGCGCATTTTATTGTGAAATTTATGCATTTAATTTCTTTCCATTTACCTAAATGGTCAGCAAAGAGAAGAGATCGTTTACCTTTTTATAAGCGTGCGTGTGCGCGTTGTATTGCGATTTTCCACAAAATCCGTAACACCGCACCCTAAAATGGTTTAGAAAATTCGTGTCATTGCATTTATTCTTTATATACATTAACATATATACATATAACAACAGCGCTGATCGTGACGATGGGAGCATACTTTGGAATCTGATTTAAAATATTTTCCCTAAAGACTGCGTAACCGTGGTGGCGGTGATTTTATTGTTATTGATATTTTATTGTAAATTGTTTTTTCGTTTTAACATTCGGCGGCTTATTTACCTTTCACTTCTCTTTTTGGCGTCGGATATTTCTTACGTCTGCTGCTGCTTCTTCAGTAATAGTAGTGTACACTATGCATGAGTCGAATAGTGTTTTTGTTGCAATGTTTACCGAGTTCAATAGCATTAATACAATACAATGCATACTGTTGAGCGTGTGGATTGTCTTTATGATCTGAAGCGAACAAAAGAGCCATATTCACCTTGAGGTGAATCTCGAGTAGTTACCACCTAACGAGATATTAGGTAGTCTAAAATCTATTGAGCGTTCATCATCAATTCACTCAGCCTGCATTCATATGCACTGACCTAATAGGAGCTGAATAATGCACTTCTACTAACAGGATCGATACTTTTTAGGCTGTCTAATTTAAGATGAAAATAAAGATTTTTTTATTTATTCGATTTTCTGAGCCGTTGCTTTACCGACTTTACTTTCGAAGAATCTCATCACGTGAATAATTTTTTTTGATTTATATAGTAAAAGATACTCGAGGCGACATTTTAGATTGGTAGGCGTTAGAGGTTGCTTAAAAAAAAAAAATATATATACACAATATATATACGGAGCGCCTTTTTTGCACATCCTCCTTCTGGGCATTGACGCGTCACCCGCCTCGTTTATAGCGGTATACACTTCGTGTACAAGCTGCTCCGTTGTATCACCGTTTATAGCATGGGAAGAGAAAGTCAGTCTAAAGGTTTCTTCGTCGAATGACGTGTCGCTCCACCTCGGACCGCTGTGCGTCAAACCTCTATTTCCTCGCCGAGCCTCGACCTCTATAAAGATAGCTTGGTGGTCGCTGCCCGTATAGCCTTCACTGAGTGTCCACCCACACTTCGGCACGAGGCCATCGCTCACGAATGTGATGTCGATCATTGATCCGAAACCCGCTTTCCTGAACGTATGGTTTCTACCGTCGTTCATTAACGTTAGTGGTAGCATTGCAAACGCTTCCAGAAGGGCACGACCTTTAGCATTGGTGGTTCTACTGCCCCATTCCACCGCCCAGGCGTTGAAGTCACCCGCGATTATGCCCAGTGGCGCATTGCGGGCATCCGCCACTAGTTCATCCAACATACTCAAGAACTCTGCATGCGTCCAGCTTGGAGGCGCATAGCAGCTGTAGTAATATATATCTCCGATTCTCGCTCTCACGTATATATATAATCATGAAATTTCTTAAGTTTTCGAAGGAAGTTTTCGTTTGCTACCACATTATAATTTTCGTCACGGTAAGCGGATCACGACCAAGTTGTAGAATTATATCCAAAGTGTGTCCATTTTTTATCTTAATTTTTACGCCTTAGAGGGTACAACAAGCAGAAGCAAACAAATCGGCAAATGTTTTTATGTTATCCCTAATGGGTATGTCGTGGCGATGTCCGTAACGTGGATTTCTCTGCGCCTTATATCACATAACCCAAGAAAGCTTAATAATATATAACAGTGAACAACCACATGAACGGAACTATATTGTATAGAGGAGACCTTAATCCTAATCGGATCATACGGTTTTTTATAACAAATTCTACCACGAGGAGCGTCAGAGGGCCGCAGTCAGAAATAAATCCAATATCGTGGACAGGAACGTGTCTATGTTGAAGTTTATGTTCATTTATTTATCCGAAAAATGGGGCGAAACGCGGTGAGCGGTTGAACGCGAAAGAAAAAAAATTCTCCACCCTTCCTTAACTGTAGATTTTCGGCCTACATTTGGCGCGAGCGAAAGGAGATTTGAATAATTTTGTAGGATTTTATGATTTATTTTGCGACCGTAATTATGGATACGAGCTCGATATGCTTGACATAATTGTTCTGTGCACGTTGGTCAAGCATCCATTGTGTGTATGATTGCCTGGTGGCATAAGCATTAAAAATATCTAACAAATGCAAGGTACTTCTTAAGATGATGGGTAAAAATGTCGATCATTCTTCTTTTCTACAATCGGTTTTCCTTTCTATTGTATCCTGGGAATCGCTGCAATGTGTTGCTTGCCTATGAACTCATTCTCCTCAATTTCTGCTTCTGAAAGTGCGCTCTAGAGTTAACGTTTCCTTCTCATACAATCGCTCATAAGCGAAATCACTTAAGACTTGATTTCAATTCTTCATTTTGGCCGCAAAAGTCTCTATGAAAGAAGTGTTTGTTTGTGCAATTTTAAGCGTCGCTTATCGCATTCAATTAATTTCAGCATCGCTTAATAACACATAAAAGTATTCATCCCTACATATTCTTTATATACATATATATATATGTATGTATATATGTATGTGTCAGTGATTGGCATAGATATTTGAATTTATTTCTATTCTCAGTCAGTGTCCATTTTGGTATAGTTCGCGCCAAGTTATTATGATAAGGGCGCTGTAGATTTGGTCATTCAACACAACACATACGTTTGCAACACATACGAGTAAATGTCCGATTCCAAGAAGGCTGTATTGGCGTGATTAGCGATTACACCTGTCCGTCCACCTTTCCCGCCACCTGCGGTGTCCACCACATCGAAATTTATCGAGTATTGTGTACTCTTAGTTAGATGATGCTTCGCCTACGCAAAAACTCGAATTTTTTATTCAATTTCAGATGAATACCTGCATCTGAAATTCGAACCACAAGTATTTAAACTATTGGAAGTATTTAAAAGTTCATTGCGGTAATGGGCCTGCAAACGAACCCATAGCACTTATATGTAGGCCTACTGCCTACAGGAGATATTGGTTTGATTCGGTAAAGATACTTTGCAGAGTCAATATAAAATCGACACGCCTACTACTAGCACCAAAAACACTTCGCAATCTTTTGTGCGTTCATCTCAGATGGCGTGTAAGAGGTTTGCTTAAAAGCGGGTATAACTTTATTATTTGTTTTTTTGTATTTCTGTGGTTTCATGATTGCACATAAGTGTATGTACATCTGTCCTTTGCTTCAAGTAAACGCAAAGATTATTTGCGTGAGATTTCATATTAATATTATGTTATATGCTCGGCTGGGTACGTTTCCAATTACAGTGTCGGCATAACTCCATTCATGTATCAGCTGCAACATGACTATTTAAATATATTAAGGGACTGAATTTTAAATAATTATTATAAAACAATTGCTTTTTATTCGTCCATTGTGAAGATATAATTAGAGAATCAGAGATGAAGATTATCTAATAGCAAGCGTCAAGCACACTTTTTCTACTGCGCTTCACTTGCGGGCGGAATATGTTAGGTTTGGGCGCGAACATTTCGCGGGATAGACCCACTTTTCATCATACCAACCGATTCTTCATCATTGTCTGAATCAACTCAAGTCTGCTTCTCTGATGTCTGACCGTATATTTTCATGTTTATCGTGGTGATTAGACTTTTCGAGATGCTTTCATAAAACGTGCGATAGAAACAAATTGTGACCCGACAGCGGAAGCTATTAAAAGATGATTACACCTGCCCATGTCTATGACCGATGCTTACATAAAGGACCTATTAAACTACTACCTATATACTACTAAACAAGTAAGAAAAATGCATTTGGCCGCGACCGAATGTTTTATACCTATCGCCGCTAACGTAAAAAGAGACTTAAGAAAGGGAAGAAATTACATTTTTATAGCCTCTAATATTGTTTGGGCGCGGCATAGTTTTCGATTTTTGTACAAGTATTGCAACATATTTTTATGCCCATATTTTTTATTGCTTTTGAAAAACATATACGTGCATATACTGCAGGAGTGTACTTCAGTCGATTTGACCCATTTTCAATACCAACCTGTGTGGAAGGATTTCGCAGACTTTTATGAAGTTTGAAATTAATAGATTTAGTTTTGCGGGCAGGAGAACGTTTACAACGGTCATTACATCGACGAACAGACGGACATCTTTAAATCGATTTGGAATTTGATGCTGATGCTCTGAAGTTTCCTTCTTTATCGTACATCAGCCTGCAGTTATTTATATTTATATTATAGGACGACTTTTCAAAATAAGGCACGATATAGGAAGTGGTCGAGAAAGTTATTCGATTCGAAGTACTTTCGATAGCGTTCATCGAAATATTTCAAAAATTGCATTCTGTAGACTGAACATAAGAGATGGACGGATAAGCGGCATTATGAAAAGTGGGTCTGTCGCGAATCCCTGTGGATGTCGCATACATCCTCACAAACTTAATATACCCTATAGCGCAAGTGTTGTAGTATAGTGCATAAAAACAAAAGTTAACATTTACTCCGAAAATAGTTAACTCGAAGAAGTCGATCAATTCCAACATTTTCTACCTATGAGAGTTTATCTAAAACTCTGCGCTGGCCAGCTATGCCAGCGAAAGATAACTAAAAATGGAAGAAGTAAATGTTTAGAGCAAACGATAAAAATTCTCTTAAGCCAGTTTAATGTGAGATGCGATGAGTCGAGAATTGAAAACGTTTTTAGAATTGTTCATAACTTAATCTACGATATGCCGCGAATTAAACCGATGGTTTCATTGTGTAGTGGCACGAAACACAGCCCATTAAAAGAAAGCGAAAACGACAAAATTTGAAAATTTGAAAATTCAAAATTCAATCGATCTGTTCTGGGGGCAGAATTTAAATGAAAATCAATTTATTTAAAGTTTTTCGCATCCAAGTGTGTGGAGAGTGTGTATAAAAGTCACCTTAATCTCGAGAATGTTTTCTCTTGCTTGCTCTTCAATCCGAGTCCGAGTCATTGCAACGAGTCTGACAAGCAGTGCGTGTATGTGTGCGTGTGTGTGTGTACATAATATATGACACGACTATAAGCGCTACGCACATGTCTGTTCAATGACATAAAATTAATTAATTTATTTAAAGAAAATTACTTTTAATTTTTTACAATTGTTCAAATAATTAGCATTAATTAATAGGTGGACTATTTTTTTACGAGAAAAAAAGAATTCATTAGAAATTTTCCACCAACACATTTGACGAGTACTCTAATCTTTTACAGAAATATTAAAACTCTTGTCTCGATTGATCTGCTTGCTACTGCACTGCACTGCACTGCTAGCAAGTTTATTAGGTTCACTAAGACGCATCTTTTAATTCATTTTCATCTTCACATACGAATTATTGCAGCACAAATGGGCGTGTCGCCCATTACAGAGGCACTTAGCCTCTCTACTCTACTATTGCATAAAGGGGGTCACGAAACAAGTGTGTAGGTAAGTCGGCGAGTATGGTCACGTTTTCGCTTGTGTTTTCTTTAATTACTATCGACTTTTGTGACAAATACTAAGTTGGTAGAAGTGCTTTAAATTTTATCTTATCGTCGTCATTGAAAGCCAGAACAATAACATGGAAAATAAACACGAAATTTATATACAAATTGCTGAGCTATTACTATGTGACCGCGTAATAATTCATTTCAACTTGAAAAGTCAAATATTCACACATAGGTTTCTTCTACTCTACCTGTTTTTAATTTGTTTTACGTTGTCGCACTTAAGCGAAACTTAATGCTATCTACGGGAAGGAAATAATTCTGAGATACAATTCTTTCTCTTTGTCTTTTTTATACTTCGTGACGTCAACGTTATAAGATAACTTATAAAAGAGAACGCTGCGTTTGCCTTATAGGGAATCTTGGATGCCTACCAATATATCATATAATCAGCAATAATAGTTTCCGAGGGGTTTCCGAGGCGAAGGTGACCCAATTCATACCTCAACCTCATATCTTGGTTTCGCAGATAGCGTTAACTGCCGTAGGTTGTAAATTATTAACGAAAGTACTTTGAGTTTTTCACTTTTACAATTATTATACTGAATAAGCACAGCCCGTCAAAGATAACGACGTCGGGCTTCGCGATCGATCCATTTCATCATCCTCATCTTTAAATCTTTAAGTGACTCACAGTCAAGTCGAAGTCAAAGTTTACTGCTTTACTAAGAACTCAAATTCGAGTCATTGAGCTCCGCAAGCTGGGGAAAGTGCACACGTACAGCTTATTTTTTCAAAACTGTACGCATGGGGCCGATGGCTGATATCTTAAAGCTTATTGAAATCTTAAGTATTTCTTACGGAATTAACTGGTGATTGAAGGAAGATTTTCTTTGCTCGGCTACGACTTATTGTCCAAGACAATGTATGCGATAGGTTCAAGGCTCTGTCAAGAGTTCACATTTCAATTTTCCTTCCAAATCCTTCGTTCACCCACCAACCAACCAACAATAGAAAATATGTTCGTCTCTTCGACTTCAGATACAGCTATCACGAGCTATCCTAACAACTTCGAAGATACTTTTGTCTAAGTTGACGACGCTTTAACGGCTGAATTTTCAGAATTTTTAAATAATCATTTCGTTAAATAAATGTTTTGCGTAAACGATACTCTCTTATTCTATTAGTGCGAGAAAGCAAGAAAGACCGCTTTTTGTGGTTTTTCTTTGTGGTTTTCTTCAGTGGTCGGTTCTGGTGGCGTTAAAAGGTTTATCCGCAAATCTCCAATAATTGATTGTGGATTCGAATTAAATATTTTGACTCAATTCAAACCTATTTCCATAATGGAATCGTCTTTGCCCGTCCTTGGCAGCCAAATATGCTGTGCACGGCCTAGATCTACATTTCATTATTTTCATGTCTTCCAAATTGGAAAAAAAAATCAAGAATTAATATGGTCGGAGGCAGTGGTGTTGTGCTAATTTTTTTTTTACCGGAACGCGTATATATAATTATATAGACAGGGCCGATCCTGGGTAGGCGGCCGCTCTCTGCGGTCTCATGTTCCAAATTTGACGACGGGGGGGGGGGGGGGGGGGGGGGGGGGGTCCCCAATTGGGTATTGCAATAAACTATACCAGGGATGAGTAACGTACGGCCCGCTTGCATTAAAATTTATGTATGAAATCTTTACTTTTTTAAAATTTCATATTTTTTTCTTCTACTGTTTATTATAAAGTCTCCGGAACGCGTTCCTGTTCAAAAAGGAAGTACCGGAACAACGTTCCGGAGCGTTCCGGCTCGACAACACCACTGGTCGGAGGCAATGGGAATCAATGCGTAATCCCGACAGATGTCTTTCCAAATTGCTCCACCGTATCCATATGCTGGCAAGCATTGGAATCTTGTAGATTAAGAGAAAGTGGCTTGCATTTTAAGAGAAATTCCGTACCTATCGGTATGTCGATCAACCGAGTTTTGCTAAGGGTCGGTGCGTCGACGCAGTACATAAAAAACATCGTGTATAATGTGTTTAGAGAACAATGGTCGCTGTCGCGAGTCTTGATTTCCCTTAATTTCGCTTTTATTATAGATTTTTAAAGACATTTTATTACATAATTGCTCTTAATTCACTTTTTACGATTATTATGTCAGATGTCGCATTGTAGGTCGCATTTCTAGGGCGAATTCTGGCGGCGGCTTGGCTTTATTATTAATTGACAACATCGCAGTCAAATTCAGCACAATTTGCATATTTACAACTCAACTCAAAATTTTGTGTTAGTCTTTTTTTCGTCTGGGGTTTTGAGGAAATAGTTTTCACATTCATTATAATTTGATATCAGTTTTGCATGTTAAGCAGCAAAAAAAAAGAAAAAGAAAAAGGAAAAAACAGTAAGAAAAAAATTGATGTGTTAATTTTTCCTGGTGTGTTGTTGTTGCTTGAACTGTGTGCAGATACATGTGTAAGTAAAAATTGTCATCAATTGTATCCAATTTAAACTTGAAAAGAAATTTACTTTGAGTATAAGCATAAAATTCTGAATCTCATTCGTTTTGTAAATGTATTTGTAAACAAAAGCTGAGGAGGAACTGCAATCAGTTTAAGGCGAATTTCTCGAACACTTATCGCTAGAGTAAGAAAGAAAAATTAAGCATCAACTTCAAGTACTCCAACTGAATATTTCAAAGAGCATTTTATAAAGGGGCGCATCTGTGAATACCTCCGGCTTCGTTTCTGTCGTTCTAGTTGACCTTGTAATGTGCAGAAATTCTTATTTTCTCTCTCTGTTCCTCTATACATCGAACAGGAAACTCTGTTGTACAATTTTTTCCCCCATCTGTGGGAATTCCCGGAGTTTTTAAGTCCATTCAAATTTTTATATGCAAACTTGAACCTCAGCAGACACACAGATGTGTTGAACCACAATCACGCTTCTGCAGCTTAACAGAATGCAGAAACATTTATCCTTATGTCGTTACTATGTGTCATAGCGTCTAAGACGGTCCTCATATTACGATTACTTACGCTGCACATGTGCGGAAAGTGATTTGCCAAAATCGCTATAAGATACAATCTGCTTGGAACGGCGAGTGCGCAGTGGTGGGTACGAAAGACTCAGGTTGCTTGTGGTCCCACACTTGGGCTCTTTCTGCATCGCAAATTTAGAGTTAGCCCTGTCTAAATGAGCTTCTAGAATAAGATTATCGAAGATCAGGTGAATTATCATATCCGAGGACATATCAGCTAATTGCGAATGTGATTGCAAGCCGATTGATAACGCCAATCGTGACACACTTCATTCCGTTGCGAGCGAAGGGGAATTTCCTATGTCTTTCTGCTTTGAGCCGTCGTGTTGAGCACTTCTTAAGTGACTTACCAGGGACTTAAGGGACACCAGGGGCCATAGAGGTTAGAGGCATTTTTTTGTTAGACGGCAAAGACGAACGGTCTAGTTATAATTGAATGGGGATAGATGATGGGCCTTTTCCTTCTGTTGTACATAATATTGCAAGCATCACGTGGGTCATAGTAGGCCTTTTTGGACTAAGTTCAGTGAGTCTCAACAATTAGTTCATAAGAATTCATAAGAATGTAGTGTTCGTTTTGGGGTTAAATAAACTGAAATATTATGCTCTTGTTGGGCTATTGAACTGAAAACGAATGCCGCCACTTGTTTGTCTAAAACGCGCTTATAAAAATTTGCAACTATAGTGGAGAAGCAACGTAAAAACGCCTGTGCTAAGAGGACATATTTTCCAACATTAGATTTCCACTCAGCATAACATTTCGCTCTAACGTACGTAGTCAGTACTTAAAGGAAGCTCCATAGCGATTCTAATAAAATGCTATAGACAAATATGTAGCATACGGCATCCTATAAAGCAAGTGCAGAGGTAATGGTGAATGGCAAGAACGTTACGAATTAATTTCGGATGAAAGACGACTTTTGGCGACTGTCTTTGCAAATTGTGCTTTTTTAATCCTGTGTATACACACGGACGGATAGAAATAACTTTGAAACGAATGTTCTTTTGGGATGGCCGTAGGAAAAGTATCCCCTGGCCATAGCAAGGCGACGGGTTCTTGAGCTTTGAGTTATGTTGTACGCCGGTTAAAGCCCCTCTTCCCTTTGGGTTATCCGTAGTACCGTCCAATTTTTCCCCATCTATTTTTATCATCGACGGAGAATTATCAATAGAGTAACGCGCGGCCATACTGTTCAGATCAGTTAGAATCGTTTCGTTCCAAATTTGTCATCAATGGCTAATGAAGCATTATGACTTCTCTGGGGCAATTTCCTCTCGTCGTGAATTAAAATCATCCACTCTGACTGTTGACACGTTTGCTATTAATGCAAAGCTATAACGAAAGTCGCATGTTCGCATGAGGGTGAATTTCTGATAGCTATATATATTTCTATAACATATTCCGGTCCCGTAATATTTTTCGTTCACGAATTCATAATTATGGACGGACTGCATCGATTTCAAACATAATTCGTTGCGATTAATCAAGAATATATGTGGCAAGATGAAAGACATACGTAAGGACAAACAGGCGGAGGAAGTTCAGTTGACTCGTTATCTTAGGGTTATCAAGAACATATTTACTTGACATGCGTGCTTTAAAGGCTAACGCATAGTCACATAGTTAAGAAGGGCAACTATCACGCCGGGCATACGCAGGGTTAACTCGCCGGTCGGTTCGGACCATTCTTCAATTGCAGTTGGTGCATGCACGAGAATGCTCGATGGATGGAAGCATTACAGTTACCAATCGGACATACACCGCTTAAGCTTCGGCCTCTCGCTACCTCTCCCCACGTATACGCGGCATGCGCTGAATGATTAGCCATATAACGGGAAAAAAAGTATGTCTTATATTATGCATGAGCTTTAGATTCCACAGCAATGCTTGTCCACATGCGTCTGCAATGTTTCTCAAATTTCTCGCAAACCTCTTTTGGAAATCGATACAGAGAGCTTTGTTAAGCTACGTTTATATAATTTTTGTTGGACCATGCACTTCTAATATTAATTTGAAAAATAAAACAAACTGACAGGAATGGCAATGAGTTGCATTTCGGAGAACACGGCAAGAAGGAAACTTCGACAACAGATTTAAGAAAGCGAAATTTTTATCTTTACGACTTGACATGGCCTAATAGTAAAGTTAAAGAAAGACTTAGCAATTTCTTGTTCTTATTTTTATTTATTTATTTTTTTTTTGCTTTATTTTAGATTTTTAAAAATTGTTAGAAGTAAAGGAAACAAAACTAGAAATATGCTGAAAAGTCCATAGTAACTTCAAAATTGAAAAACGCCATCCCCAACATAAAGCTATGACCCTAAATCAAGGAAAATTTCGACCCACCATCAGCGCTATCGATGAGGTAGATGATCGAAATCTGAAACTCGACGAAAATAAACAACAAATCGAAGGCAGCGAAACAGCGCCATTAACTACAAATCAACTTAAATTAAATATAGACGAGAATCTGTCGCGTAAAGACGGTTTGCAGAGACAGAATGCTTGCGGCGATAGCGAGCAGCAGGCAGAAACACCCACCTCTGGTGTAGGGGGTTCAATAAATGGTTTCCGAGGTAAATGACTGACTGTAGTGTTTGAGAAGCATTTCACTCTTCATCGTTGATTACATACAACAGTTCATGCGCATTCATTGACTATTCCATTTTCATCTTGTTTTGCCGCCTTGATAGCTTTCCTACTTCCAGGACGAGCTTCCCTTGATGCGCTTATGCGGTTGTCGCGGAAAAGACGCATTCTTTATATAACTACCGCCTGCTTGTGTGCCGTATTATTAGTGATCATCATACTGTTGATTGCCTTTTGGCCTGAAGTGCCGTTCTATCTCAGGGCTGAGTTGTGTTTGGAAAAGGAATGTGTTCAGGCCAGTCAGCAGTTGTTGTTATGGTCCAACAGCAGTAGAAACCCTTGCCATCAAACGTACGAGTGGGCCTGCGGCAACTTTGCCCAAGATTATGCAGACAATGACTATTTCGTCATCAAGCGAGGAGAATGGGATTACAAGACTTATAATGAATTCAAAGGTGAGATGGAAGACTTTCTTTAAAAAATTCTCAAAACGCCTTTCAATTTCAATATTCTTTGTGCTCTCTCTCTCTCTCTCTCTCTTAGAACTAAACGAATTGAATCGTTTCATATCGATGCTGCCAACATCTGCTCCCTCATATTCAGTAGAATCGATGGTTAGCAGTTTATATCGTTCTTGTCGAGAAATCGATACACTCGATAAAAGCCAGTCGGACTTGCTGCTGAGGAAAGCCATCAAGTTAGTAGGTAAGTAAGATTCCAAACGTGCATATCTTGCTTGAATAATAGAAAATGCACATGCAATGCAAAGATCTCCTGAACGACGGAGATGGAGAATACGGGTTAAATAAAATTTTTACATACGTTCACTGGAAAATATTCGTAATTTACAAAATGTATATATAAAGAGTTTAAGGATTGTGGTGAGTTTCATTTTTATTTACGGGTTTTGTAAGGATTGCTGTTGAATAAAGTTTATCCTGTAATCCGGAGTCCACATAGAAACTCTGCTAGGAACTAAAACAGACACATGTTCGCCACACAATTGTCAACAGCTAGTTATTCCTTCCAGAGCACGGTAAAGCAAACCTTATTCGCATTCACATGACTATTAGAATACTAGTGAAAGGTTTACTTTGCAGTGCTTGGGATCGGCTTTTCTTGAGCTTGTACTTCTCGAAGAGTAGTCGACATCGAGCAGGCAGTTTATCAACTACTTCGTTCCCTTTGTAGCGCCTAGATATTCGCCTAGATAAACGAAGAAGAAGACGGAATCCACTGTAAACAGTCAATCCTATCTGTTTCGATGAAAAATCTTGAAAATTTGTCGTTGTCTTAAAAGTGTTCAGTTAGTTATACCCTTGTTGTGACACGATGTTGTCGACATCATTATATTTTGCCTTTTTTTTTTTATTTGAATTTGTCAAGTTTTGAATCTTGGACACGAGCGAGATTCATTAAGACGAAAAGGTGCTTTCGTTATGAAACCTTGAGATCTGGTCAACTTTCTTGTAATTGCAGTGAGTTGCCTAAAGATTGCCGATCAGTCTCATTATATTTTCATTAATTACTTGCGATCTCTAATTGATTAGCGGAGTTACATAAGTTAGTTTGCGCCGAAGAACTCAGAACTGAGATATAAGATGCCGATGCAGATATACTGGTATTTGCCCAAACTAGTATTTACGCCAGACTTGCTGTCTCCATTTCCGAAGTGAATCTCTAATTATATGTATCACTGAGAAATCGTGCTGCACTGGATCTTATCTTATGTAATATATCTATAAATACATCAATGACCTTACCTTAGTTATAAATCGTTATACAATTTTTTTTCTTTTAACGGAAAAATGACGACATGATCAAAACACACCATGCCTTTTTACCTAACCTAACCAACACTTTAAATAGTGCGGACACATAATAATAAATCATTGAATAAATTTAAAAAAAAAATTCGTATAACTTGAAAATGTATCAAGAAATTCTGATATTTCTGAAAGTTTTGAAATCATATATAAATCAAAAATCAAAATAAATAAAAATATAAAAAAAAAAAAGAAGTGTAAACGCAACGTGAAACTTATTATCAATCTGCAAAACTGCTGCACACATTCACTTAAGTATTAATTGAGAAACTGTCACTCATTTTAATATTCGAAATTACACGGGATTAAGTGCGCTAACAACTTAATTATAAATTATTATTTTACGATTTTTAATTATACCTATACATGTACACACCTACACCTACACATTTATATGTACATCAATGGTATTAGCGGACAAGTGGTTAGATTTGTGGTTAAACTAATATTTAATATTTAGCTCTTTTTTTTAATTTACCGGTTTTTTTTCTTTTTTTTTTTTTTTTTTTGGGTCTGCGGTTTGAGATATAAATTTTTATACATCCAATCAGAAAATAACTGTATACTAATTTACTTATATCGTTTGTAACATGCAGAGATCTCAAAAACATGCGATCCGACCTTCATGTCTATTGGACGTCCGTGGTTTCACTTGAATTTTGAAACTAATTATATATGTGCGCGCGATTCAAATCTTCAGGTCAAATCCCCTCAAATGGCTGCATGGAAAAGATAGATGCCTAGGCATCTGGACACCGCATAACTGATACAATCAAGTCCGCATATGAGTTTTAAGTTAGGTGACCTAAGCGTGATCTCAACAAAACTGTTTTGTTTTTAGAATCTCAAACGTTGACCTTGAATTTCTGCTTTATACCAATAAGTAGATCACATTAAGATATTTTTGAAATATTTTTCCAATGGACAGAACTACACACCGAAGGTTGCACAAAATGTGTGCACTCTTGGCAGGCATGAATAAAGGAATCGATTGCCTGCCCTTTGCCGCACAAACAGCCGCAAATTCAAATCTCGTGTAAGTTCTCGCACACCCTATACTTCCGCGCACTTCGCGTGAACGAAGTTATTCTACGCCCGTGGTTCAGCTTGCCAAGTATGTGTCAATGTAATAAATAAAAAAGATTTTTACATTCATATAGAATATTGGGTTTACAGAGTCTCCCAAAAACAATTTAAACAAAATAATTTAAGCGATGGGCTTCAGACAATTCGGTTCAAATCAAATACAATTTTTTTTTTTCATTCCTTCCTTTACAAGGCAATGATTTACGCGACATTTATATCTTGGATAAAAATGTTTTTCGTAAAAAAATAGTCACATAAATACATAATCACACACACACACATATATATATACATACATACATAGATACATTGGTATAAATATTATAATGGCTAAAGAAATTCCGAAACGACGCGCAGTCCTATTGCACGATCAATAATTTTAACGTATTTTATTAATATTACTAAAAATAGTTTTGAATGTAATAGAAATACAAAAACACACGCACGCACAACATGTGCATTAATAACCTTGCTGTGATATTAAAGTGAAAAACTAGCTCTTTGTTGGTTTTTCTCTTCCATCAAAAGTCAATCAAATACATTAATTATGTTAATTAGTTGACGTAAATTGATTTGGTTTTATTTGTTATTATTGCTGTTTATATGGTTTGGCGGCTGTTGTAACACAAGACGTTTCAGATTTCATATTATTTTTATTTTTATGCAGCCATCATCGAAGCGTGTACTCACATTGTCGTTCTGTAAGCAACACTAACGCATCCTGATCAACCTCAGATTTCACTACGAGTTTTCATCTCTTTTTTCTCTCGAAGTGTGGAACACTAAATTATCCTCAAAATATAGGCACATTTTCCCCCGATTCATAATAGACTAATGGCATAATCTAAGATGTTTTCATTTCAAATTTCAAATCGACATTTAATCATAGGCGAGTAATAAAAATCCCATGTCTCGATATTGGAATAGATTCTTCCACTATCTATCCACTACAGTGGCCATTTTCTCATTTTGCCGGCTTGTATAGACGAGCAGATGAGAGCTGAGCATAAATTCCATCGATTTTATTAGATTAAGAACTTGTTTGCGAAGATGATCTCAGAACCTTATCTATCTGAAGGCAGATCTTAGAAAATGAGTTCAAACTATTTGGGGGCGTTTACATATGCAATTCCAATTCTAAAGGAGACGTCTATTCCATAATCATAATTTATTAAATAGATGAACATTTTTTTCACTACTTCCTTCTATGTCCATAAGGATTACCATAAGTTCATGTTGCTTTTCATCACATTCTTCAAAGGAATAGGTGATTGCATGTATTTTGATCATTTTTTTCACTTGAAAAAGGCATTTGTTGAGAAAAACTATCACAATATGCATTAACCAAGATATTCTGCATCATTTTCTACAACTTTCTCCCCTCGTTCATCGTCTCGGAAGAACGATATTGGTTTGGCAGCGATCCAATTATCGACCCATTCTCGTACTTCTTCAGGATTTCGAAACCGCTTGCCAGCCAGTCCATGCTGCAGCGATCTGGATTCTGCTGCAGTAATCAGAAAGCGTTATGTCTGGTGAGTACGTTGGGTGTGGCAGAATTTCTTATTCGAAGTGCAGCAGTCTATCCTTGACAGCTCTTGCAACCTGTCATACAAGCGGATGACTTTGCGTCTGTTAACCGCTATTGCTTATCTTTCTTGCAATTCACCATATGTACAGGAAAACTTTATGGGCGTGGATATTCCGCCCCGTGGATGTCTCTCCAGGACTAATCCACGACTTTTTGCGCTCGGGACTGTCTTAATAGATCCACTTTTCATCGCCAGCGACAATACGTTGCAGAAAACTGTTGTTTTTTTTGCCTGGCAAGCGATCCGGGAACCGGGTTAAAACGATTCGAAATGGCCTTTTCAGTCAGTTCGTGTGGTAGCCATTATCCCGCGTTTCGGGTCTTCCATCCATCGCATGTAAACGTCTACGAGCAGTTGATTCGTCAACTGCTAAGTTGTTCGAAAGTTTTTTGAGACTTCGAGCTGGGTGTTCGACCAACAATTCCTGTAGCTCGTTGTCTTCGAACTGGTTATTGGTCCGCCAGGCCGTTCTCTGTCATTGAAATCGAAGTCACCACTTTTAAATCGCTTAAACCAAAACCGGCAATTGGGATATGATGGAGCAGCGTCACGTCTAAAGGTGTTGATGGGCTTCGGTAACAGATGTCTTCGAATCAAACAACAGAGCAACAAAAGCTGTATTTACATATCAACACTCGCAAATTGAAAATTTTTATTTAACAAAAAAAAATTAACCGTTGGTCAGATTGCAATTCATTCATAGTTTTCATAATCGAGAGCAATTGATGACTCTTAACAGCACTTCACTTCGAAATGAGTGAGGAAAACTAATGCTTGTCGCAAATGGTATTTCATTGACTCATAAATCGATGTATCGAGCAACGCTCGAAAAGATTATGTGCTTGTACTTTGTCGAGATATGTCGCGTCAGCCTTAAAAATGTCACTTTAACGGGAACATTTCAAAATATATTATCCGGTGCAATCTCTCTCGAGATACTTATGCCCTTCCCAGTTTCGGATCACAAAACTGATCCGATACGTAGGACTTTCTTTCTGTATTTCGTGGACTTCGCTTAAAAACCAATGTAGCAAGTATTGTATTCGAGCAAGGCCGAGCTTATACAGCAGGTGAACCACAAAACACGAACTGATAGGTCAATTGTGGTAAACTTAGCCTTCTCCTCAAAGATCTTATGATCGATTCTTTATCCATTTTCATTATAAGATATTAAAAATCAGACTTTGTCCCGATACAAAGGCTTAATTTTCGTAGCAACAGGTCGATCCATATTTTTCAGATGAGTTTGGTGTACGCTTAACACGCTACGACACTCTCCCTACGACACCTTTCTATATAAGTCGTTCTTGGCTTCACATACGCATACATGCGCATAAATTTAATATATCCAGTGAGAGGAGTGTTGTAGGGTGTAATATTTTTGCTAATTATTGAGATTCGACCCAAGTTGAATCTCGTTCCTTATGTCTGTTTCTTCTGTGTCAGTATATGTTAAAATATGATTCTATTTTAAATAATTTGGCGCTTATTCAACTTTGATCAACTTTAACAGTCTTTCCAAAAGTTCGAAAGCACATTTGCATATAAATTATGATTTAAAGTGTGAAATTCGGGTTGGGCGGTTAGTTGAAAAACATGCTTGATTTTTAGTAGATTTTAAATGGTTTGTCTCGACAAAAATTTCAATTCAATTAATAGGCTTAAGATTCAAATTTGATTAACTATTAACTCTTTTTGGTTTTTTTTCCCTTTTTTTTTTTTTTTTTAAGTAACAAGAAAACAAAAAAAATTCTACTCGGAATTGTTTATAATGTGAAAGAAAACATCATAAGATAAAACTAATGGACATTGAAACACTCCGCTGTGTTCATAACGTTTCTAAAGCAAAAATTTCATCGCTTTAAAACTTAGAAAGAAACCTTTTAAGGCTTCAACGTTAAAAGCAATCGCCTTTTAATCGTGATTTTCCAGATAATCAATCAATCAGTTCAAAAAAAGAAGAAGAGATCGTTTGAATCAAAATGCCACTAACTTCTGGCTTTCTAAGCTTGGCAGTTGCAAATGGCCGGCAATTGAACAGACTGGCCATAGTTACTTGATGATGAGTAATCATATCCTCGAAGCGAACTTCTGGTTATTACCCTACATCGGTCCGCTGTAGGGTGAATATGAAATAGTGTCCGATCCGAACCATTCTCAATAGCGTTCGTTCTTGGACCGAAATGTGCCAGTGTAGCAAATTTCATCGAAATATCTCGAAAATTTGCGGTCTGTAGTTTGAACACAAGCGGACCAGGCGGACAGATGGACAGACAAGCTTAGATCGACTGAGAAAGTGATACCCAATTGATCGGTATAATAAAAGGAAGGACTCTCTCAAGTCCTCCCGGACGTTGAATGTATCCGCCTAAACTGTACACACCCTTGTACAACGAGCGGTGTAAGGCAGAAAAAGGAAAGTTTACTTAAATGTATACAACAATTCCCGCAAAACGAAACATCGAAAACATGTTGGCGACTTATAGAAATGCTACGATTTCTTCATAACATTGCGACCATATTTTCAACATCAAAACCGAGATGCGTTTGTTAATTATGTCGCAGTTTTCTCATAGAAAGCTGCTCGCTTCAACAACATGTGGATATTATCAAAACTTTTTATCGAAATTGTTGTCGGGCGCTAATCGTTTTCCTGTCTTTCAATAAATAAGCAAAGTCATCGTTTTTGTGTAAAGTCAATCCACGAATTAGTCCGAAGAAGCGACCGTTTCGTATGAATGATTTTTGGGCTGTTAGCCCTTCTTTAGGACTGAGAATGAAGATGTCGACCGCCATAGAGCTTTTTATGCTTTAAATTTCGGAATATTGATCCAACCTATCCAAACCAATTTGAAGAGCGTTCGTCCTTGGGCAAAAGTACGTCTGTGTAGCAAATTTCCTCAAAATATCTCAATAATTGAAACGGGCAGACAGGCGTCGATCGATCTAGAAAGTGATTCTGAATTCATCGGTATAATGAAAGCAGGGTCTATTTTAAGCCCTTCTGGGTGTTCCATACGTCCGCTCTCACTTAATATGCCCTCTACCATAAGCGGTGTAGCGTATAGGCGGTAAAGGGATAGGGAAGCGGCCGCAGCCTAGTGGGTATGTGCCCAATCGATAAGCGTTGTCGCTACGCTGCTACCAAAGTAAACTCTCCCACATTGAGATTTGAAACCGTGAAGACAACCTTTATAGGTGCGATTCTTACGTACATAGCTCCTCATACGGACATCTGTCCGACAGTTGTCTTAGTGAAGCTACGCTGGGTTATTTTTGTTAAAATTACTTTTAAATGAAAACGAACAATTTCTAAGGAGATCTTCCCGGTCGTCTTGGATAGTGCATTGTTCCCCGCATCTTCTAGAAGGCATCAAAGTATCTTGTGAAAGAACAAAAACGAAGGAAAAAAGTGTTGAAAACTGTACATGCGTGTGTTTTCTAAATCTACCTCATCTTTTTTATTATACTAATGGATTCAAAATCATTTTTTTAATAGATTTAAGCTTGTCTGTCTGCGTATCCCTTTATCTGCCTGATCTTAGGGCTTCTATTTTTGTCTTTAATGCCGCGAAATTCTGGCAAGCTGACGTTGTTTGGCCCAAAGACGAACGCCATTGGAAACTGATTAGATATAATAATAAATATTTCGGCATTTGAAAAATTGGAAGCGGGCGAGACAATTTTTAGACCTCCTTCCAGATAATCGTTCTTATGAAAGCAAAAGCTTTATACGGCAAAAAAGGTCTACATATCAATATATTTTCTTGAAAATTGGTCCGTAGCAGTAATTTAAGAGAGAAATTAATTGCGCCAAGTTTCGATCACAAAGATATATATCTAGTTTTAGATCACGACATGCATAAGCTTTGTTATAGCAAACAAACCTTTATAAGGTAACAACAGCTAATCTGTCGTTTTTTTTTTTTTATCACGAAAATCGGTGAAGTGATTAATAAAATCTTTAAAAAGAATATTAAGTTTTCATCAATTTTGATCACAATTAGTTCGTATTCTGCGCTCACTTTTTTTTCCACATTTTATAGCGAAAATCGATTCAGAAATATATTGCACGAAGTGGAGTAGCGTATTTAAAGGTCGACCTTGCCCGGCTATAATGTTTTAACTCATTTTTTACTATTTGTACGCAAATGGTATTTAGCCATAAATTTTGTGTCGCATCGCTAATAAATTTTTATGATTTATGTCTTTTAAATGTAGAGCTCCGCACAGCGGGCAGCCTTTGTGCGAGAGAAGTTGAAAAGTAAAACGATTTTGATTTTTGTCGCTTTTAAACAACTCTCACGGATGTGTGTGTGGGCCCGTAATATTGATAAGAGCTTCTTGCGCCTCCGGACGAGTTCGCTACAATGGCAAAATCGTTAAATCGTTAAATGTGAGTGTAAAACTTCGCCGGGCCCTAGCAAATCTTATAAGCGATGAGCAGCTTTTGCGATGATTGCAATCTCTTTACCCGCATAAGTTTTAGAGAGTCCTTCTTAACGTTCGCACAAGGTTTCAGCTCAGCTACTTACTATACTGATGTACAGATGTGGGCGATTCTCATCCATTTTTAAATCAACGAAAAATCTTTAGCTACCAAGGGGCGTCACAATTTTTTTGGACCAAGACCATTTTAGCTAGCAAGACGTAACAGACAGAGAACCAGGTGGATAGGATTGTATTGACTCAGAATCTTACGATCATGAAGAATAAAAATGCTTTACGCCTTTTTTGGTACTAAAAATTGCCCGACAAAGCCGGTATAGCGTTAACCCGCCTTTCGATGGTGAGCATAAAAAAAAAGTCGTTTTAACATCCTTCCGAAACTCTTACACAATCGAAAATCTCACTTATGTCAATCTTGTATAGATAACGCTTTCATTTTGTTAGCGTTTCGTAATCCGCCGAAAACCCTGACGTAACTTGTGTATATTTTTCATTAGTAAATTTAGCACAACCGACTTAAATCGTTTTAATTTTTTCTCTCTCCCTCTCGCTTATTGTTGTTATTACATTCAATTCGAAAGTCAAAGTATTGCGTTCGATTTTGTTGATTACGACGAAGCGATTAATAATGGACCGCGTCAGTACGCTTGATCGGCTTCGAGATCAGATGGCTCTTGAATAAATATTTCCATTCTTGCGACATGATTTACGACCAGTCACTTTAATAGCTTCGCATGAACGTAAAGACGTTAGGTTCAGGGAGCGAGTGTGTTGGGCATAAAATTATATCATCGTCGACAGTTTTGCGTACAGCAACAATATTTTTGCTTCCCTTGTTGTATTTCTGCTCTGTTCTGTTTCGTTATCGCAATAGCATCATGCACACTTCCTGATTAGTGTTACTATCTTTATTCTGCATACAGTTCAGTAACATATCGGTCAATAAGTATTGCGACTAACGGATAGACGTTCGCAGAAGAAGAAGAATTCGATATTATTTTTCGAAACAATCAAAAAGTCGGAACTCTGTACGCCGATTAAAAAACGAATTGAAATTCGAATTACTATCTCCTCCAGATCTGGCCTTCAGCAACTCGTACCTATTTCGAAATCTCAAAAAGCTGCCCCAGGGGAAAAAGCTGTGGATCAAATGCTAAACTCGTTACGCAAATTGAAATGTGTTTTCAGAATTTTGACAAAAAGTCGCGTTCTGCGAGCAAAATATTTTCTCACCTAGTCCCGGTATAATGAAACGGATTAAACGGACGGCCAAGTACTGCATGTCAAACGATTTGCTCAAAATCAAATATAATTTTCATTTATCTCTCTTTTTCTGCTTTTTCGTTAACGTCTATCTGCTCCTCTCATGTAGACTTAATTTTGAGTCCATTTTTAACAATAAGTAGTTACGGCAGACGAAATGTTGACGGTAGAGTGAAATGTTGTAATGCTCCTTAGTGGCTTGTTACGCCGTTAGTCTCATAAATATATATACATATGATGTATACATATACATATATATATATATATAGATATAGATATATACATATGCTATGTGGATACATGTATATATACTTTTTATTATTGTTATCTAAAATATGTTGGGGATAAAAAATTTGAAAAAAAAAATTTCATTTAACCCTGAAATTAAAAGATGTCATACTAGTTTCATCCAACATACAGGCGTCAGCCGAGCCGAGATAGGTAATTAAAATTGGAGCCAAATTTTATAATAAATTCATAATTAACGTAGAAGTAGAAATTTGTACAACGCATACATTAATAGACGTAAAATCCAATTTTATTGTTGTAAATTTGTTTTAAGCATTTTTTTTAATTTTTTTTTTTTTTTATTTAATTGATGTAAAAAGTTCGTTGAATTTGTTGGGTTTTTTTCCTTTCTTTTTATAGCCATCACCGGAGGATGGGGGTATATTAGATTTGTCAAAACATTTGCAACATCCAAAAGTAAGCCGTCTGTCTGTCTGTCTGCCTGTGGAAGACAGATCCTAATCGCAAAAATGACGCTACCGACTTCAAATTCGGTACGAAAATTGAAAGTCCTTGCACACAGATTGGCATTGAAAGTGGGACAAATCGGTCGGGTCAATATAACCTTAAGCTACCTAAGTTTTTAAAAACAAAACTACTTTAGTTTTTTGCTTGTTACCTATAAACTCAAACAGATATAACGATAAATGTTCGCGCTTACATTCTATGAGTTGTCCCGCACACCTGCTGTACCTGCGTAAAAAAGGAAAACCTCGGCCGCGCCCACACACATAATTATGAGTGATCGAATTTATACTCTTTTCACTTTCTAGTTGTTTTCATCTTATTGCTTATAAGCTAAGTGAAGAAAAACCAGGAATGATGAAAATTATTCGGTGCATTCGTCACATGGAAACATGTTATCTGTTTAAAAATGTATTAATTTCAGTATAAATAGGGTGGACTCCACGAGGCGTCTTTTCCGTCGTCTTTTCCTAGCAGTACAGTCAATCGGATATCGGATAAAAGGACTTGGCAGGAGTAGAATGCGATTAGCTAAGTGCGATAATACTAAATACGTATATACGTGAATACGGATAACTGTGATGGGTATAAAAGATTCGGTCGCGCCCGAATATATTTTTCTCACTTGTTAATATTATTTCTAAGTATTCTAAACCTGAGTAAAATGGTTGCGGAGTTTTTCGCAAGCATTAA
The DNA here is from genome assembly GCA_000688735.1 of Glossina austeni. Taxonomy (NCBI): domain Eukaryota; kingdom Metazoa; phylum Arthropoda; class Insecta; order Diptera; family Glossinidae; genus Glossina; species Glossina austeni. Next base: position 2,115,191 of record KK502406.1, on the reverse strand, counting down.
CAAATTTACGGAAAGCCTCGCGGGCTAAGTAGAACTTGTTTGTGACCCAAGGCGCTTCTACTCTGACTAAGCTAAACATAACAGTTACAATCATATATAATTCATTAAGGACCTCATTAAGGTTTGAGAAATACAAAGGGTTTTATATTGTAATTTATTGTAATATTGCAATAGTTGCGATAGTATTGCGCTGACAGTAATACGCAATAGAATATGCGTTCGCAAAGTCTCCTCTTATAGAGACGAGAGCGAAGGGTTCGTTATGGGTGTAGCCTAGTCTGCTCGGCTTCAATGCGCCAACTCTTCATTCCTCTTCATCTTGCCAAGTTTAGCGGCCAAAGGAGTCCCTGATTGGGATTGAAACGCAGCATGGACTACTGCTCAGATCAAGAACTTTTCTTGCCCTATTTTATTTGCCTTTATTTACATTATTTTTGGCTTTTTATTCAATATTTTAAACCATCATCCCTGGTAAGGGTGCGACACGCGACAATGTATTTCAAGTCCCCATTAGAAGAAGGGCAAGAAGTCAGTTATAAAATTGCAATTCTCACGAAAACTTTTAAAACTTGAAACTTTTCTAACGTACTACGAATATTCGTTTAATAAAATCATCTAACGATGGTTCCTGGACGTGCTATAGTAATCCTTCGCATTTTTATCTTAACAAATTTGGCTGACACGGCTTTAAGGTTTTTTTATTTTGTTCTTTTTTTAAACATCTTCTCCATTGTCGATCATATCGGATTTCCTTCGTATGAATAACAAAATTATCGATCAGTAGTAATGAGCCGGTTTGTTGCACCATTTCACAATAAGACGCATATCTTCTCTCATCCCGCTTAGTGACTATTGGTAAGAAAAGTAAAAAAAAGTTACCTAAAAAGACACCTGCCTGGAGTTCATTTAATTATCAATTTTCATCGCTTATCATATTTTCTGAATTTCACTGCTCAAGCTATCAATGAGTTAGTGAATCATTGACAGACAGCAGGCATTTGATGCCATATGAAGTGTTGTCAGGATTTTCGATCTAGTTCGATCGAAGTAGTTCTGTTGCTTAACGCAATCAAAAGAACAATTTGGGAAAACTGCGCGTGGATGTTCTCCCCAATAACCTCGATGGATGGTGGATCCATTTTATAATTTATGTCAGACCTTCCTAACTAACGACACATAAAAAGCTAAAAAGTTGAATGGAAACTTTGTCCTTGTTTAGAATTTCTATCGACGGCCATTTACATCCAACTCGTTTTTTACGCCATAAATGCGTTCCTCAGAGGACCGCTCAAAAAAATTCGTGTGAAAGTACGCAAGCAACGTATGTTACACAGGTTTAAAAAATCGTATAACATGAAAAAACTTGAAATGTTTTCCCAAAAAACCGTGCAAAAAAAATCATAGAGAAATCCATATTACGTATGTGTAAAACAACAACAATTCACTTCATTACAAAGCAAAAGTAAAGCGAACAAAAATTTATCGAAAAAATCGAAATTAGGAATAAAAGTCAATTTCGGAAGTATTGATCGGTAATTGAGAGCAAGCGAGCACGTTTATTACGATCTAGAGCATCAACAAATGACTAGCATCCAGCACTTAGTTTTTTTACTCAAATTATTTATTGCATCCTACTAGACTTGAACTAAACACTCGAACGCAAAATAAATCATAAAAAGCGTAATCATGAAATTCAAGTATTTTCGCTGGTAAATCAAGTCACTAACACGTGTGTGGACATAATCACCAACCGGCTTCTGATCACGGGTTCCCCCAATTACATTATATTACTGTCAAAATGGGAATTGGGAAAAGATTTTTTGTGTCCCGTGCTAGAGCAAAAAATTCGTATATAAAAGTGAACCGTGTTATTTCAAAATGGGGAAAAAAGACAATGTAAAAAACATACATATATACATATATGTGTAAGCGTTCTTTTTTTTTTTGTATTTGCCTGAGTAGTGGAGTGAACAAACGGTGATCTTGGCTCAGAAGTGAATGGTTGTGCGGTAGAGGTTTCAATAAAGCCGATAGAAGCCCTAGACGCTAGTGCTCTGAATGAATTGTAATAATAATAATAATAATAATAATGTACGCTTTTATATAAATATATATAAATTATATAATTGCGGCTTGATGGCTAGTATCGGTCTAAGTACTAAGATGATGTGTACTTTAATTGGTGATTAAACCGGACTAAAGCCTTCCATTCAACAAAGAAGTCTTATACCACTGGTTCCAGCAGTTAAGTGCTTTGGAAAGGGAAATTTACTTAGCAGTTATTTTCGTTTTCTCTTCCAACAGACGCAAGTTTAAATTTTTTCACTTATAGTTCGTTAGTGATGGCTGCAGTATCTGAACATCTTTGACATTTGAATTGGCATGCGGCACTTCACACTTTATTATAATACGCTTCATTTGATCAAATGAATACCATATTACGTCTCGTGCATATCAAAAAATTGAAGAACAAACGACATTACGATCAAGATTCCGCGGACATTTAGTAAATATTTTTGACAATAATACGTAAACAAACTGAATCAATGTTAAAATTTGACCGGCATTCGAAATTCAAGCTGAAGCGCGTCATTCACTCAGCCTCATACGTACGTACGTACGTACGTACACTTGTTAGACTTTTCTTTCATATCACTGCCGTAAGTGTACAAAACGAATTTCTCGTTGAAGTTATCGCTGTATTATTGTATCTATTATTACATTATATATATATATATATATATATATATATATATATATATATATATATAT